>WUAW01016315.1:26187-41722 GCA_017165845.1 Thaumetopoea pityocampa | reverse complement strand
CCTAGTGCGGGTTGGTAGACTTCACACACCCATGCGAGCATGCAGGTTTCCTCACGAAGTTTTCCTTCTTCATTAAGTACATTAGTGTTTGCAATGTAGACCGTACATGAATTACAAATAATAACTCGGTGGTATGGGACCGGGATTCGAACCCACGACGACGACGAAATTTAATTCAAATTTGTTAAAGATAACTAAGAAACTGTCTTTGTAGGGACAAAAAAAAATGGCGCACTCCGAGACTGAACTAATTAACGTTATACATCAAGGCGCCTTGTGACAAGGCGGGGCTTGTTACGTCACAGATTACGTCACTAATGTCGCCATGTTGGAATCGGATCGACGTTTTAAATTACTTTTTCTCGGTTTTGAATTATGAATAGAATTATTGCTTATAACCACAACATTTTGTGTTCATATCTTAATAATTTCATTAAAAAGTATGAGAGTAAGTTGTTAGAAGTGAAATTCTTTTTTGGGCGCGATGACAGTAAAATTGTAAAGATCGAATTTGAGTATAGAGTTTAAACGAAACGTTTCTTTACTTAATGTGAGAGAAAGAGAAAAGAGAGGACCGTGCTACTATGCTCCAGTAGCTTTCTATGGAAAGTTGCTGGGCTCGTTTTTTTTTTGGAATATTTTCCTCTCGCTCTATCTGTGACGTTTAACTCCTTATAATATACTTAAGAATCATGTTTTAATGCCTCCTCTAATGATTGCCACATTGAGCCGCTTTCACCTGCCTGAGTCCCATGCTTACAAGAGATTTTTGATAATAAATAGCAGCAAGCATTCCGATAGTGATAAGAATGTGCACTTTCCATTTATTGTTTATTATTTTTTTAAAATGCGTTGTAGTGTTGAATAAAGAAGTGAATCCATATATAGTTTTACGTATGTACAGATAATTCATCTTAGAGACGTTTTTTCGTTTGTAGTAATGTTTAACAATGAATAAAAACACAATGAATAAAACCAGAATAAACCAGTTTGCGCTAGCTACCACGTGCCTCATATTCTCGCATCAGTCGCTTATAAGTAGCGTTAGAAGTTAGTTAAACGTACTAAATTACGTTTAATATGTATATTATTAAGTACCTACCTATAAAAATTAAAAAATAAAATAAAAATAAACAGTATTAGCCCACATTTCGCCCGCGGGGGCGAAACGGGGTCTGCGGATAGCCACTCTGCTACATTGAACGATCGTAGCAGATGGAAAGAAGTGGTCTCTGCCTACCCCAATGGGAAAGAGGCGTGACTGTATATATGTATGTAGTATATATTATGGTCTATGCCAACCCTTATGGGATATCGGCGTGAGTGTATGTATTATAATTAGGATCATATTATGATTAGGATATTCCATGTAAGTTCAGAAAGTGTAGTTATCCTACTTGGAGGTAATTCGTTTACGTAGTTTAGACAGATTACGTCGAGTTGAATGTTGGCTGTAAGGAGACTTGTTTGGTACGCGACTGACGTAATGCGTTTAATAATGTGACTTGTGTATCTAAATTATGATCAAGTCGAGACTGACTCGGTTGTGACTCGTATTATACATATACACATATACATATGTATGTTGATATCTCTGGGATATATATATGTACGTAGATATTCGTTGTGTGGCGTCAATATAATAATTGCGTAACTTTATATCTTTCCATGGATGCTGTGAGAATCATCTAAGGGATGTACTAGGACAGAGGTCCTCAAACTTTTTTTTGTCTTGTAAACCACTTGTAATGATTTTAATTTTTGGTAGTCCCCCATAGCGTAGCTATTATATTATATTATTTTTTGTAAATTTATCATAATCAAATGTGGTATTGACAGTTGGCATGGACCCCCCTTGCAGGTCATCGTCGACCCCTGGAGGGTTGATATAGACACTTTGGTTAGCAACGTACTAGGATAATTGGCAGTGGGGTTATCCTTTTATTCAATCAAATCTATAATGATCTCTTAGACGTTAAGTCAAGCGTGGCTTAGGCATATCCCTACTTTTTAAGGAGGAAGCTCATGTCCAACAGTGATCTTTCACCGGTTGATGACAACGACTACGATTTAGATATGTCGTTTAAAACTATTTAAAAAAAAAAATATCCATGAAAACTTAAAAGACCCAAAAGAAGGGATTAAAGAAAAATTTCTTAAATCAAAATTAACCCATTCGCTGCCACCATCGCCGTTTGGGGATTTTGGAATTTTACGTACACCATTCGGCGCCAAAAATATATTTAGTGCTACTGACAGTTTAGTTTCATTCTATATACATATGTGTATGTCCGTCCGTGTTGTGGATCTGAAAGTGTGTATTCTGTGCTTCGTTTCGTTACAATAAGCGAACAAATTTGAAATTTATCTGTAGGTTGAACGAAAGAGAACTGTCATATATTTTTGGCTTGGTTTTTATATTATAATAAAATACCTTAGATAAATATATAATTTAGAGGTTATAGTAACGATTTGTTAGACATACTCAGTGTTATGTTTTTTCTTGAAAATATTTGATATTTTTAAAAACATCTCCATTTGGGACATTATCAAAAATATCAAATATTTTCAAGACAAAACATAAATTGAATATAATTATACTGGTACACAAATTTTGTGCATACATATAATTTATTTGGACAAAAATTTTAAAAATTAAAAATTTGGCAGTCAATGGGTTAAAAAAGTCCTTTTTACAGCTTGATAGTGAACAATGATTTAAAATTCAAATTATTAACTATAATATAATACTAATATAATTAATATCATCATCGCGTTCCAAATTTTGTCTTCTTCGTACGACATACGAAAATAAAACAGCCTGTATTAATTTATGTAACTGCGAATGTGCAACGCCCGCGCACACGGCGGCGGTTTATTGGCGTTAAGTGTGATGATTTAGTAAGTAATGTATTTTAATTGAACAATAAATGAAAATAAAACTTAGTTCAAATTTTTGAATCATAAACTACACGTACTTCATATGTTAATATGACCTCTGTGGATCAAAGCATGCTTGCTTTGATGTATATCATCCCTAAGGGATATTTTGTGCTGCCCTTAGCCCTAATGCCCACCTATGCTAGGTTTAATAAAGGTAGCTTCATTGAAGCTTGAATATACAAGAATCTGACGGTGAAGACTTTATAATCTTTAGGTCTGGGGTACGCTAAACCTTGAAGATCCGTTCGCTTTCTGGTCAACGCATCGCAGCAGCAATAACATAGCCCATGTACCACAATTTCCACCTCTGTGCCACAGTGCTTACATGTCGTGCTGCTAGACTGGTTTAGTCTGTGGAGATCCTCGTTCGTACTAAAATGGCCTCCAAGGCAGCGCTGTTGTCGCCTATTGAGTCTGCGTAGTTTATGACTACGTCGGTTACTCCATTCGCCAATAAACCTTTTGAAGTGTTACGAACCTTTAGAGAGCTGCTATTCTACCTTAGGTATATTTGTCTTTGACGTAAATAATCTTATTTTTAAAAAAATTATCTAGCAAAACTCATAAAATACAATCACGCCTTTTCCATGGTTTCCCGGCGGGGAATCGAACCCCGGTCTCACATGTGACAGGCGGGGATACTGACCGCTATGCTATCGAAAAATTAGGGGTACACAGAGACCACTTCTTTCCACTTGCTACCAGCAAAGCGTTTGAAATTAGAAAAAGATAGAGATGGACCAAATTTAGTTAAGTTCTCTTACAACAGAATCGGCACCAATGTCAACATCATCATCGCTATCACAAAGCAATTCCGAAAAAGCTGGGGGTTTCATATAGTTTCTACAAATATATGAAATACTAGATTTTGCCCGTGGTCCGCATGAATATTGATTTTTGCGTTAAATACAAAATCCTGAAATAATTATGAATTTACAAAAAAGTCAAAGTACGATTTTTACTTGAGCTCTCGTATTATACCGATTAATGAAACTGACATCAGGCTGTATCTAAAATTTTAATAGACCAATTTTGATAAAATATGCTGCAGTATTTAAGTTAGAATAGTCCTTTTAAAACTGCAATAGTGTGATCAAAATCTACCAGCTGGTTTTCGCGTGAAGCTCCAACAAACAAACAAATAGTTGCGAATAAAACAAAAGATCGTTTTGGCTTCAGAAGTCTTTAGTTAGTTAGTCGATTTGAGTTAGGCTTTTTTTTTAAATATCTTTACTATACAGACAACAAAGTTTTACAATTTTATAACAGTATAGATAGACAAACTGTATATTATTTAGTAATATCAGTATGCACGCAGTTGCCTCTAAACCTTTAATAAATGCTAGTTAATTAGTGAACCGCGTTGATGCAATCACTTCAATTATTCAAATCATTTGGATTCCCCTAATTCACCGCAAATTGATTCCGGATTGAATTTAAAAATCGGGATATTAATGAACATTTCACCCTAATGCCTGATTTTGGTCCCAATTTCGTATTTAAAAAAAATGGTATTTGTGTTACGAACGGGTGAATCGATGGCTTTTAATTTATTGTGTGTGGTGGAAATATTAAGAGATAGCGGAATATGCGAGGTGAGCTTGCATTGGTGTAGAACATTAAGAATTGAGTTGCCAGTAATCCCGTTTCTAAGAACTATTTCTAAGCTCCTAATCTATAATATAATCCCTGGCTGGCAGTGGAGGCTACTCGGATGTTATCAGAGAACAGTCGATTATTAGAATCCATCCTATCAACACTGTTGTAGTACAATGTCACAACTACAAAATGGCTACATTACAGGAGAGCAGTTTAAAATTTTCTAAAAACTCGCATATCCCTGCATATTTTTGTAAGTTATTAATAATTAAATAATTGAAAAAATGCAGAGATATGCGAACCCAAAACTCTAAAGTGCTCTCCTATAAAGTAGCCATTTTTTTCATATGTGACATTGTTTTGCGACAGTGTCGCTATAGTCACATACCCTACTATTGAATATAGGCTACTATCCTACCCTACTATAATATAGACTTTAACTTAAGTAAGATAATTGCACGAGTAAAGAACAAAACTGACTTAATTGAAAATATGACGTTTTGGTAAATAAAGAGAATGTATTTCCTCTCGCTAGCTATAAATTGTGCAAGTCGATATATAAGTTCGTCCCTGTTTCACTGAAAAAAATTCACTTTTTTATATGAAAATTTAAAAGCTCGCTTTCTAAAGTCATTTTGTGTAGATAACTCATCATCATCACTACCATCATCATCAGCTCTTGAATGTTCACTGCTGGATATGAGCCTCCTCTTTGAAAAGGAGGGATTTGCCATAACTCCAAGCGGCTTGGAGATCGCAGTAGATTTTGACTGAATAATAGGATAATGCTGCTGCACATTATCCTGATACATCGTTGAGCTGGTTTTCACATCATCCACGGGAAGAGATGGAGTGACACTACTATTACACCTGAAACACACATCAATTAATTTTTTTAAATTTTAAATTGTGCCAGTTTTATTCGCGGTAAACAATATTTTGGAAAAAATTGAAATTAATGATTGTGGATTTCATTTTTTTATCTACACGCCGTCGCATTCGCTTGTCACTCACGCCGAAAAAGGGTTGAGCATGAACTGACAGCGGTACCATCACAGCACGTAATTAAATATTTCATCTGATTACCTACACAAAAGACTTAAGCAGAGCTTAAGGGCGTTAGGGACCGCATTATTTTTAATTTCATCTTAAGGGGCAAGGGCGTAAGATTTGCTAGTGACGTATGAAGGGTAAAAAAGGATTTAATATCTGAAGAAAAGGGTGAATAGACGAGTTATGAAGGTGAATATTAATAGAGTTTGTCGTTTTGAATTGATGAAAAAGCGAAAATTATAGCGAGGTGTTCAATTTTAATGTTTTTTAAATAAAATATTGTTATAATGTGAACATTTCTAACGATCGTTTTATTTAGTATAACAACGATGAAACTTAGTTCAAAGTTAGTATACTAAATAAAACGATCGTTACAAATGTTCGTATTAAACTCGGTGCTACTTATAACAGCAAGTTTGATTCCCATGTGGAGTAATTTTTGAAATTGTTATTTTTGTTTTGAGTTGGAGAGTATAGTATGATTATATTTACTTGTACTTAATAATTGTTCTCTGCAGTTCCGCCGTCGGGAATTCTTGATTATACACAAATATTATGTATAAAATATATCTGTTGATACATTTATTTTTGAAATATTTGTATGATGAATTAGTCTAATATAGTGAATCTGAATTTAATGTAAGAACCTATGTATAACTTACATTTTTGCAAATAAAGCATTCATTCATTCAATATGGCATATTCTGAAATTTTGACATTAATAATAAATATTCTGAATACTTTCACACGCATTGATCTAGGCCTAAATCAAGATTGTCCCTTTGTCTTAAGTACTCTGATAATGTTATAAATACTTACATAAATAAAATAATATTAATGCATATATAGATATATATGTGCGTGATTCGGGTACAAATAGTTGTGCTTATCATACGAAATTTCGAACCAGAATTCGAACTCGGGACTCATTGGCACAGTGGTAGTGACCCTACTTGTTCACTACTATTATGCCAATCAGTCATCAATTTATAATTTAACTATAGCGGCGCTTAATGTATCCAAATTTTGTAATTTCCTCTTTCATTACTGAATTACTGAATATACAATATATTGAGTGAGTGTGAGTCGTTGCAGTGTATAAATACAGAATTTGTTAATAACTTTATTATGGCGCTAGTTATTTGATCTTAAAATATCTATGCACCATCGTCTCGAAAAAACAGATACTTTGTGGGTATATGACCGCAAGTGACCAACTTGTTCAGAAGTTATATGAAAATAGACGTATCGAGGATTTCTCGTCGATACGTCTATTTTCATAAATATACTCGTTTATATAAAGATGCTTTAAATGAAACAGTTAAAAGAAACGATTATTATTTGTAGACTTTTCTCCTGTTATCTTACACCAAAACAAGGAGGTCATCTCCATTTAAATCTTAATCCTAATAACTTTAATCCTAATAACTTTTGTGGACATCAATACAAAATATTAAATAATTTTTAAAACATCATTATCACAGTAGTGCTGGGTATTTAATGTTTTAATATATTATGTGTTAAGTATATTATATAATATATCGGAAACTGTCATAAGTACGGGACATCAATTGACAAGGAAACACAAGTGTGAAGTTGCTGCACTTCGACAGAGTTTTGCATGAAGTTCGTGCATACGAGTCGGCGTGGGGAGACTGCGCGTGACAAGCTCACTCAGTTTTCATCTATCGAACGGATAACACTGCCTAGAAAATGTTTCACGTTTCATTGTTAACGTTAGATTTTAAAGTTAAAATGAATCACTGATCAGGTTGTTGCTTCGTCTCAGTTCGTATATTCCTATGCTCTGTAAAATGTATAAAGATGAAGATCCTGTTTACAATTAGTTCAACAATCTCTTATATATAATAGATATCCTCATATATGTATTAGAATGTACATGTTATTCTCATGATAGTTCTGTGGTATGTTTATATTTGTCATTCTATTTATTATCTCAGCACTATTTAAAGGTAGACTGGTAATGCCTCAGGCGTGAAGTCCGCCTTTACACATTGTAAGAAGTTTAAATGATTAAATAAATAAAAACAAAGACGTCGCCATTGCTTAAAACATCAACGTTTTTACTGTTAATAAATTTGAACAAAGAAAGTAAAGGCTTTCATTTGAATAAGTACAACAAAATTGCCGGTCAAAGAACTTTATGAATGACAACCCGTAAAGTTTCAGGGCGTTTCTTGGAGTTGCCAAGTTTAATTACAGCACTTCTAGTTGTAGGCAGGGTTCCTTTGGAGAGGTTGAGATAATTTCTTACAACCTATTTGCTTTAAGGAAGGGTTGTCTTGGGGCTTAGGGGGGCTGGGTTCTGATGACATTCCCGACAAAATACTTGAGACGAGGATAAAGTTTTTTAATATGCCTGAAAATTTACGATTTGTTTTTATTTCTTCACATTTAAGGCAAAGAGTAAAAATGGTTTAATGTTACGCGTAACAGCCCATACAGAGCCAGCGTGGTAAATTAGGGTCTAGTCTCTTTCCTGATTACACGAGGTCAGTAGTGGGGACGAATATAGCCTGGGGATGATGTTTTGTGGAGGTGTAAAAGAAGACAACTGTCTAGCAGTGAAATAAAATAAGGATATATTAGGATCTATGAAAAAGCGTCGTAGTAAAGTCAATACTTGACCTTTAATCTAAAACTTAGTTCCCAAAGTGGTCCAGGTGAACCCCCAGGGGTCCACGGAAGTCTCAACGGGGGTCTCCGTTGGCGTACGCAAATTTCCATAGTTAGATCTAATTTTCACATTTTTGTCGAGTTTTTGGGAATATGGTAGAAATGTAGCTGCAGGGGGTCCACCGGAACCAGTTAAATTTTGAAAGTGGTCTATGAGAAAAAAAAGTCTGGGAACCTCTGATCTAAAACCTTAAATTTGGATTCAAATATTAAGAAAACAAAACAAAAAATAAAACTTAATCTGTGATTTTGTTGCTAAAATAGGTGAGGCAACAACAACAAAAAAAATATTCTATTTTTCTTGCAATTTTAAAAAGTCGACAAAGTATGGAGTTTTAAAACAAAACTGAGGGACTTGAATTATGCCAGCTTCAGCAAGTAAACGTTGTTTAATACCTTGCTTTGCGGGAAAAACCTATCGTAGGGGATAAATTTAGGGGGACATAGGAGGGTATTTAATCAGGGCAACCCATCACCGAACGATAAATCCGCCTCGTCCAAAGCGAAGGATACTCCATATTATATTATTTTATAGCTCATTAATTGTTCGTTATGACCTTACGCACCTTGTGAAGATCGTTCGACGTAACGAAGGAAACCTTTTATGTCACAGTACAGAACATAGCTTTATGTGAATCGATGTAACAGATGTTCAGAGGAATAACAGTGAGACGTTTAGCTATAGTATAGAAATACAACATGTATCTCTTGAATGCTGTTGTTAATAAACCACGACTTTTGTCACTCAATTCAACGACCTTGGCAATGAGTCCATGTTGCTTTGTGAAGGCCAGTGTTTCTAAAGACTTTATATAGTCGTGCCGCAAAGAGGTAGCCAAACAATCCTAGTTTTCATTCAGTATTGTATTATAATTACATAAGGTGTGCATGGTGCGGTCTTATCCCAGAATTCATCCAGACAACTTTTTTATGGGCAATATTGTATTAACACAATATGGTGGCAGTCAAAATTCCTCAATTAAGTATAAACAGATTAAAATAAATAATAATAATGCGATAAACAAATTGTGCTACACTCTTAAAATACATATACATACTTAAATAAAATAAGTAAATAACACAGTCATGTAAACAAAAAAAATGAAACAATATATATATATATGTAAACAAGTAATTATGTACTCTTACCCCATTCGCACGACGTTGCGATATGTCGTGGAACCATTATTGATAACATTATTTACCTGCAAATAACGAAACGATTATTACTAAAGCGTAAGAAAATAATTTGCAATTAAATTTTAAAGAAATTTCAAATTATTTACAAAGTTTTGAATTTCTTTAAAATTGTAACTTTTATAAAGTTCTTGTTATTTCCACAAATTTTCTATTTGTGAACAAATATGTAGTTTGTTCTTAAAACAGAATTTAGACCTAAGGAGCAGATGTGTGATGACACTGATGACATTTGTGATAGCGTATATAATTACAAATTATAATAGTGTAGAAACGTCAATTTTGAGTAGATTTACTGCTTTCCTAATCTATGTATAAAATATTTTTGTCCGCGTGTAGTGTTAAAATAATATTAAAATTGTACTATTATCCCATGGTCTATCTGTGTGTCAAGTTTTGTCCAAATCAATTCAACGTTTTACATGTGATTGAATAGCAAACACTCTTACAATTTTCACATTAATAATATTAAGTAAGTTAAGGAATAAAATGGTGCAGGAGATGCTTTTAAATATTCATTATTGAGAAGTATAGCTGGAGTGAATCTGATGGATAAAAAGAGAAATAGTGAGATAAGGGAAATCTGTGGTATGAAATAAGATGTAGTGACAGTGAAAGGAATGCTTAGATGGTTGGACACATAGAGAGGATGGATGAAAGAAGACTGACGTAGCAGATTTATAAGACGAGTCTGAATGGGCAAATCGGTAGGGGACGATTCAAGCAAACGTATCTCGGCCAAATCGAAGTCGTGTTGAAGAAAGGTCAAGTTAGGAATATTCGCAACCGACGAGCAGGTATGAAAGCGTTGATGAATGTAGAAAAAGCGAAAGATGTATGTCAGGATCGTAGCAAGTGGAAGAAAGTGGTCTCTGCCTACCTCACCAGGAAAAAGACGTGACTGTATGTATCATACTATTAAATAGCACCATACCATTTCTTCCCATGGGTTCTGCGAGATCCAGCTAAGGGGTGTACCAGGGCAGCAGCGTTAATTTCTTATTTAATCAAAATCTACTGCGATCTCCAAGATGCCTGCCAAGCGTGTAGATTATGGCAATTCTCTTCAAACGGCTCTTGTCTAGCAGTGGACTTCCATATGAATAATAAAAATTGTGTTGCATTATGTGCAACATCTTTTTAATCTCTGTGTTAAACTTCCCATTTATTTCTAAATTTCCAGTGTTACTGTCAATTTTATATTTTGTTTCTGTAAGTTTCACGAATCCTACGATTCATTACAGACCACTGTTCATTTATCAGCGCGTTTTATTTATATTTTTCTACCGATCCGTAACAAATAGAGACACTTTTTTCTCTAGTAAATTCTATAAGCCGTGATATAATTCCAGAGCGTGGAAATCCTCAATTCAATTTAAAAGTATCCATCACAACTTTTGCGAGTTAACTTCGCTGAAATTTAATTTCCTGTCCTTTCATCCTATTCCGAATAGAAAATTATCCGCCATTCGTGTGAAATCAAACGAGAGGCAATCAAAATTATAATAACTGTTCAGGTGACAGCCATTTTACGTAGACCCCGGGAATGTGGCACGTCTCCTTCGGAACGAGTAATGATTGGGATGATGATGGGTGCAAAATGTGTCATTTTATGATGGTCAAATTTAGCGAAAACATGGCTCCGGGCTTATTCAAAGCAGTTTTTATGTTACGTCAATGTTTTAATAATCTACAGAAGACTTTGCGATCAAATCATGGCAGAACGGTTAGCGATTAATATTTGTTTCAATGTACGCAGATTTTTACCAACGAATCCTGCATCTATGAAACTTAATTTCTGATATTTCATCGTTGACTTGGGAGTTAAATAGAACTAATTGTTGCCAAGATGGCGCCATATAAATCGAAGATAACAGACTCTCCCTCAACTTCTTGGATTATTGTAATTGTATTATATATGTATAGATGGGTCCGGTGGTGCTAGATATGGTTGGCGATCAAAAAGGTTGTGAGTTCGATCGCTGTTGCATTTTAATGGGCTATTTCAAATTCAAGTATAGTCTATACTGTAGTATTGAAGATAAAAAACTCCGTGAGGAAACCTACATGTTCGAATAATATGTTATGTTTATTATTCCGCAATAGACCAGGTGGTCGACTATGATCTAATTCCCCTCCTAATTAGGGAACGTCCGTGCTGTAGTGAGAATGAATACAGACTGAGGATGGTGATGATTAGTATTGTAAATAAAATCATATTATAATATAATCATCATCATGGTCATATTGTCATCATCGTCAATCCGTGAAAGTCCACTGCTGGAGATGAGCCTCCTCGTTAGAAAGGAGGGATTTGGCAAAATCTCCTCGCTTGGCAGACGTCTTGGAGATCGCAATAGATTTTGACTGAATATTCTGACTGAATATTCAGATGATTTTTGATTTTGACTGAATATTCTGTCTATTATCTTGGTCTATCCCTTGGATACACAGAGAAGATGGATGAAAGAAGATTGACGAAGCAGATGTATAAGACGAGTCTGAATAAGCAAATCAGTAGGGGTCGACCCATGCGAACGTATCTCTATCAAATCGATGTCGCGTTGAAGAAAGGCCAGGTTAGGAGTACCCGCAATCTACAAGCTTGTATGAAAGCGTTGATGAAAGTAGAAGAAGCGAAACATGTATATCAGGATCGTAGCAATTGGAAAAAAGTGGTCTCTGCCTACCCCAGTGGGAAAAAGGCGTGGCTGTATGTAGTATGTATTATCTTGGTTTATTCCTTCGCTGGTTTTCACAGCATAATATTTTTGAGTGACGCTATTATCATACTGGCGTTACACAACAAATATTTATAGTATATGATAAATATGTATAGTAAAAAATATTTAGTTAATTTAATTTTATATTTATTTATTATGTTTATTAACGTATGATTATATCAGTACTAATTATAAACGCTATAATTAATTAATATAATTACTCAATGGATCAAACAATTATAGAAAACACAACTTGTACCACATATTCTAATTAAAACAATCCTTATAAATAACCACTAATAACAATAATGATATTTTAAATACGAAAGTAAGGGTCTTTTAGTGAATATGGCCTGACCTAATGGTCAGGCCATATTCACTAAAAGACCCTTCATATACTATAAATACCTCATCATACTATAAATACGTCATAAAGACCCTATCATATACTATAAATATTTGTTGTGTAACGTGTAATTATATTAATAATAGATCGAAATGTCATGAATTCGAAGTCCTTTCATGCACGGAAGCATTCCGCAGCACTCTGTGATTCAGAAGGCATGTCAAACAGTGCGTTCCGTGTGGTAACCCAATGCCACTGGTCGTAGCAAAGATTACAGGGATGACGTCAGTAGCAGTCGCTTGGTACCACCTCACTGCCGCATTCCGTGTAACAATAGAATCTGATTTAGGTCGAAATGATGCTTATGGTGAAGACTTTGGTATTAACAAAAGCGACGGAAGAGCGTCCAAAGAATTTATACGTCTCGTAATGCCGTAGTTTGGGCTCGAATGTTCTTAATTTATTTTTGATGATAAAGCAAGTAGAAATTATCATATATAATTTATTTATTTATTAAAGTACATATACAGGTTACAACCAAAAAAGAAAACAGAATACAATATACCAATTAAGGGTCCAGGCAATAGCCCAAAAACAATGTACACAGGTGATTAAACTTCACAAGTAACTATATCAATGAATGGAAAAAAAATTCCTGTATTACTGTTCAAAACACCAAGATGGAGTTGGACGTTAGTAATTATTAATAATATTAATAATTATTAAAGAAATAACAATTAATATTATCATAACAAAATTATATTATAATTAAAGAATTCCTAATATATGTTTAAGGGATCTTTATTGAATGAATTGTTTATTTGCTACGGTTATCAGAAACATTTAGTACATATGATACTTTAAAAAAAATGTAAATATTTAGTATTATATAAATAAAAATCTAGAATGTAAGTAAAATAGATTGGTCTTTGACTGGTCTTGGTATTGATACATATATTTGATAGATTATAGTATTAGCCCATGGAAGTCCACTGCTGGACGTGGGGCACCTCTTTATAAAGGAAGGATTTGCCATAATTTCCACGCTGGGCACGCTTGGCTTCGTCTTGAAGATTGCAGAAGATGTTGATTGAATAAGAGGATAACGCTGCGACACGTTATCCTGGTACATTCCTCAGCTAGTTTTCACAGCATTCACGAGAACATTACAATGACGCTATTATACAGATGTACAGATATAATATATTACTACATATACTATATTGGGGTAGGCAGAGACCACTTCTTTCCTCTTGCTACGAATAAAGTGACAATCCGTAGCTCACTTTTCGCCCTCGCGGAAAACGAGACATGTCGGGTGGCGAACCATGATGCCGCCATTTTTATAAGGTTCAAAATTGTTAAAGTTCCTCAATGCGTTCCCATGAAAAGCAAAGGTAAAACAGGTCTAACCAAACAGAGCCCTGCATGCTTGGGTAAGGCTAGCCATCATCTTGGGTCTAGCCATGCAGCCATCGGCGCGGCAGCCACTGGCTTAGTGGAGAGGAAAGGAAAGAGGATGAGGTAGAAAAGCTGTATTAAGCAACTAATATGGAATTTCGGAATAGGACTACAAGATATAGGATATTAACTACTATCTCGGAAGGAGTAGGCAGAGACAGTAGTAGCTCGGGAGGCCGAGGTGGCTTACCGGTGTATTTAAGTCTATTTGTCGGACAAACTAAAAGACTAAATACTACCTGACCATCTCGGGGTTTGATTACCCGCCGGGGAGGCACGGGAAAGGCGTGATAGTATGTATATACTTATACTATATATGATGTTATAATAGAATATATACAGATTTACCATGTTAATATTTGAAAATTATTACAAATGTCAAATTAAATTCTAAATATCAAATAAATAACATAACAATATTAATAACAATAGCAATACTATTAACAATAGTTGTTTCATCCCCAGTCCATATTCGTCCCCACTACAGGGGCACGGACCTCCCCTAATCAAGAGGGGGGATTAGGCCGCAATCTACCGCGCTGGCCTAGTGCGTGTTGGTAGACTTTACACACCCCATGGGGGTATGCAGGCTTCCTCACGAAGTTTTCCTTTTCTGTTGAGTACATTAGTGTCTACAATACAGATCGTACAAGAATTAGAAATAACCCAGTGGTACGGGACCGGGATCGAACCCGCGACTTTTCGATCGAGAGGCGTGTCTTTAACCACTATTTACTCTTCTTAAATAAAATCATTAAAAAAATATTACTTATTAATGTTCGTTATGTTAATTATTAATGTTCGTTATGCTAATTATTAATGTTCGTTATGTTAATTATTAATGTTTGTTCGGTATGTTATGTTATTCTTGAATGTACTCAGGAGGCTAATGACATCTATTATCGAGAACTTTACATGAAAACGATCAATCTGTCAAAGTGAATAGACTGAGTATGAAAACTCATAATTTTCATATAATGAAGCAAAAAATTTAATACATCACACAAACAAAATCCTCTCCCCCCTTAACGAACAATTTCGTCTACTTAAAACCTAATAAAGTATCGGAAAGCATCCTTATTAAATTATAAAAAGACGAAGCAGTTTTTACGTCGGCACTGTTTACAATCTCCGTTCCGTTGATGGGGGACCCATGGGAAGATAATTACAAAGTTTAATATTAAAATTCAGTTTATTTTGCCATTAAGCTATTTGAAGAGATATAGAAAATTTTGCATAAGTAATGGGATTAGTGTGTATATTTAAGAAGCATCCGATTTTCTTGTAAGACTAGCGATGAGGACAAGCGTTTTGATTTTATATCATAATACTAGTACTGAATACCTAGTGGCTACACAGAGGCTATCTTATTAAAAATTATCTCATGTCTCACTCATATCACACATACGACTGGTTCAAAAGTGGTTAAAAAGAGGAGACCCGGGTTCAAACCCAGTAGGGACAAACTTTGTGTGATAGTACGAATGTTTGCACTCAATATATGGACCTACATATC
>WUAW01016315.1:5284-20648 GCA_017165845.1 Thaumetopoea pityocampa | reverse complement strand
ATATATATATATATATATATATATATATATATATATATATATATATATATATATATATATATATAGCATACTACGATCCAGATTCCTCTCTAGCCTCATCCATATTTTTAGGTATACATACATTCGTTTTTCATGAGCGCCCTTTTCCGATATTTTCATTCACATTTGACTAGGTATATAGTTTTGACATTTTTTTTTCGGACTCAGCGTTTGCCATGACCGTTTCAAAAATTCACTTTAATATTACATAAGTACGATTTAATCGGTAAAACTAATTGGTACAGTGACAGTGATCTTGCTTTCAGTGACAACGAGTCCTGGGTTCAAATTCAGTTAGGGACAAACTTTGTGTGATGAATACAAATGTTTGTATCCGAGTCATGGACGTATTTATCTATTTATGTACTGTATTTATCTATTATATATAAGTATGTATATCGTTCCAGGCTCGAGATCTTTGGTGAGGTTGAGAGTTTTTATGGGCAATTGTATACCAATAAACGACAACCCGTTGCAAATTTAGTCGAAGACCCTACAGCTAAATTGACCCGACACTATACCGAAGATATCCCGGATGTCAGCTTGTACCACATTCGTGGGGCTCTCAAATAACTAAAGAACAAGGTGATGACGGTATCACGATCGAACCACTGAAAGCGAGAGGGACACCTGTACTTAAGAGTCCTGCAGAAACTGTTCAATTCCGTCATACACGAAGATACGCCATTGGCATGGAGCAGAAGTTTGGTTGTCCTGTTCTTCAAGAAGGGCGATAACATCCGCTTGAGGAACTACACGCCTATCTCGTTCCTTAGCTACATATATAAGTTGTTTTCGAGAGTCATCACGAACCGTCTTAAACGCAGGCTTGACGACTTCCAGCCTCCCAAACAAGCCGGTTTCCATAAAGGCATATTCATATGCTACAGCAGATTATACAGAAGATAGAGGAGCATAATCTGCCTTTATGCCTAGCGTTTGTGGACTATGAGAAGGCCTTCGATTCAGTGGAAACCTGGGCAGTGCTTCAGTCTCTTCAGCGTTGCCGTATTGATTATCGGTACATCGAAATATTGAAGAGTTTGTACGAAAACTCCACCATGTCAGTTCGTATACAGGACCAAAGTTCAAAACCAATACGATTGCAGCGCGGCGTAAAACAAGGAGACGTTATTTCTCCGAAGTTGTTTACAGCCGCGCTGGAAGATGTCTTTTAACTTCTGGATTGGAAAGAACTGGGTATCGATATAAATGGTAAGTATATCACTCATCTTCGATTTGCTGATGATATAGTACTCATGGCAGAATCACTTACACACTTGAGCATAATGTTCTAAGACCTCAATAGAGGTTCTCAAAAGGTGGCCTTAAAGATGAATATGAGTAAGACCAAAATCATGGCTAACGCTCTTGTTCCGCTCCACCCAATAGTCCTGGAGGGCTCTATTCTCGAAGTTGTGTCGGACTATGTATACTTGAGACACGTCGTCCAACTAGGTAAATCCAACTTTGAGAAAGAGGTCAGTCGCAGAATTCAACTCGGCTGGGCAGCGTTTGGGAAACTACATGACTTCTCGTCAAAAATACTGCAATACCGTAAGACTAAGGTATTCAATCAGTGCGTATTGCCAGTGATGACCTATAGATCTAAAACGTGGCCACTATGGGCGTCATAAGAAAGCTCAAGGTCACGCAGCGAGCAATGGAAAGAGCTATGTTCGGAGATTCCCTGCGAGACAGGATTCATAATGAGATAATCCGCAGGAGAACTAGAGTCGCCGATATATCTCAAAGGATTGCCAAACTGAAGTGACAGTGGGCGGGACACATAGCTCTTAGAACTGATGGAGACTGAGGTCTTAAAGTGCTGGAGTGGCGACACCGAACCGGAAAGCGTAATGCGGGTAAACCCCCGACAAGGTGGACCGATGACCTGGTGAAAGCCGCGGGCAATCGGTGGATGCAGAGGGCTCATAGCCACTCAGTGTGGCGATCATTAGAGGAGGCCTATGTCCAGCAGTGGACATCTGTGGGTTGATGTGATGATGATGATGTATATCGTTGTCTAGTATCCAAGATACAGGAAATTCTAGTTTGGAACTAGATCAATGTATGTGAAAGTGTTTATTGAAAGTGTATATTATTAACGATAATATGCGATATATTATACCTACATAAGTTGATACTTATATAATTAATATTTTCAAATATAATTAGCTCTCGAAAAAGTTGTAAAAGAAAATATAGGATCTCTTTGATACGACCCTCGCTGGACGGAGCATACAAATAAGAGTAATAATTACCCCTCTAATGCGATATAATGCTTAGGGGAGGAAAAGTGGGACGCTATATAAACATATATGAAATTAAATTGCCCGTTTCAAACGTAAAAATGTGAAAAGATATTTACGAAATTTCTCTTGTCAAGTATTGCATTTAAGAAATACGGTTTCCTTAAGAACGACAAATATATTTTAATAGCTTTTGCTCGCGGCTCCGCCCGCGTGAATGTCAGTTTTCCGCAACATGGGAAATCCCACCCTAATTATAGATTTAAATAAAAAACTGTCAACCACTTTTACTTGACCTTTCGTACCTTAACGGCGGCTACTTAAACAGGGATCAAGCTGTATCTTCAATTCTACTGGACCGATTTTTATGAAACATGCCGCATTATTTAAGTCCGAATAGTACCTTTAAAACTGTAATAATTTAACTAAAATCTACGCGCTGGTTTATGCATGAAGCTTGAACAAACAAATAAACATCGACGGATTCGATTTCAGAAGCCCTTAAATAGTCGATCTGAGTAGTTTGTTATAAAAACAGGAGATCAGTTTTCGCGGTAGAACTGATAGGGGCCTATGTTCAGAAATGTGCTCGTACCATGTCTCACAAAGTAAAATTATCTATTACTGTTTGCAGATTCATATATCAGACGTCATTGTCTTTTTAAACAATTAAGATTGGTGCTTAACAGCGTAGATAGCATGTGAGCCGTGAAGAGGTAAAAAAGAGTTAAATACAATTTCATATTACGATTATTAAGTGGGTAATTTAGAAGGAAATAAGTAAGATCCAAAAGACTTAGAAAACATAGAAATTTGTATTAATGTTCTATAGATTGAGAATAAGCAATACAGCGACATAATGTGGATTATTTTTAATAATATCAAGTCACGTAGAACGTGTTATGTGGACATTCACCAGGCAAAGGGTTGAGGTAATTGTGACAGACAGACAGAAAGGGTTGTGCTAATTACATCCTAAACGCAGCTCTTATTCACTTAGCGGAATGCCATTTCACATTTGTTGTATCAAATTATTGTGCATACAGTTCCGAATGAATTAACAGCAAAGTGATCTTAATAATAATAGTCTGTTATCAGACAGACAGATAAATATCTCGCCATCAAATCACACTACCACTTTTTGGAAGACAATACAAGCGCTCGCCGTCCTATAAACACTTAACTCTTATTTTAAAATTCTTAAATTTAATACATCCTTTTATCAAGTGTTTTCATATCATATGATACCCTAATACTAGGGTAACAAATAATATGATGAATATCATCTATTCTTAGCAAAGATGTAATTATAGTATATTATCAAATAAAAGTATTAAAACATCTTATTTACTGTTAACAAGCAATTGAGAACTTGAATAAAAATCTTCAATAACTTCCATAGTTACCTTACAGGCTTCTATATGGTTTCTGGCTCATAACATCCAGTCAGAGCTTTCAAGACCGGACCAAGGTTATGCTCCAAGAACAGCCATATCAAGACATATGTTATTGACGTATTCTGTCGGTTGGTGCATTAATAAGGCTAAACCACCTTAATCGATCTTCCTGCAGCTCTAATACTACTACTTCGGATATACATGTGTAACTTACGTGGTCAAACGCGGAAACATGATCATCCACCTCAGCATCTTCATCTACTTCACCCTTATATATTCATCGATTTAGATTCATCGATTTTTAATTCGGGGCCGATGAAACTTTCCCGCTCCTGCCATTAGGCGGAGCGCTCCCACGACACTCGCTCCTTAGGGCAATGGCTGGAGTGCTCTTCGCGCTCGTCACCAGGTCCGTTGATGCTGTTAAGGCCGTAAAGGCCAACAGCATCGCTCATGCCAAAAAAAAAATCTTCATCTACGTGATGTGGAGCTTCATATGCCTACTCTTCTAGATTATGCTTTATTAATATTTTTACATTAGTAAATTTTCTTCTCGTAGGTGCTGTGAGAACCATCTAAGGGATGTATTGTACCAGGATAACAGGCGGCAGCATTATCTCAATCAAAATCTTCAAGACGCCTACCAAGCGTGAAGATTATGATCGCCTTTTTATGGAGAAAGCCGATGTCCAGTAGTGGATTTCCTAGGGCTAATGTTGATGATCATGATTAGTAAAAAGATCACACCATTAAGTGGACTACGAATAAATATGTACGTAAACTACAATTTTCGGCAGTGCTGCAATCTAGCTGTGGTGTTAGGTTTTACATGAGTAGTTTAGACGTCGCGGACACAGGAACTGTTTTTGACGCAAAGGAAACTCTTACAGGTTCGGACATCACAATTTACAGCGGGGCGTATCAAACTCCTACTGACCAAAGAGCTCTGCGGTGACCTTTATTGACCGAGCAGTATATACTTATAAAGCACACATAATGTATGTGCAGATCGATGTTTAAAATTCCCTTTTATAGTACGTGATTCTTTTATACATCATTTAACGAGTGGAAATTAATTAATTTATTAATATTTCTTAGTATTTATTTATTAATACTTTGCCGACCCACGTTAGGCTGACATGGTGCGCCTAATGCATTTCATTCTGAGAGAACAATAGATGTGTTGATGATGATTAATACTTCATATACTAATCATAATACCTCATGTTCACTCTAAGAAGCCCTAGTCGGGTGTAGTAAAGCAATGCACCTGAAATAAGAAACATTAAACTTTGTTTGTCTGTCTGTTCAGTAATGCTTTACTGTTCAACCACTGAATCGACAGATGTTAGAACAGAGTTTGGTAGAGCGATAGACATGTATCCAAAAAGCATTATCATTGTCATTGTTGTGTAATGGTATATTGGCGAACTTAATGGCTAAGGCCGAAGGATTGCCTATTTTTTATTAGACGAACTTTAGATGGTGTTGACATTATATAAGGTAGGTGAAGTATCTGATGCCAAATAAACGATATGAAACATATACATATTTAAGGCTTAAATAATACATTATTACATATAAGTTATATAAAAATACAAAAATATATTCTCCTATTTAAGAGGTTGCCTGGAAGAGATTGCGTCTTCGCGATAAGGCCGCCTTTGTACGTACACATTTTTTTTTTTTTTTTTGTAATTATTGTGATAATTGTTTATTCCATGTAAATGTGTGTGCAATAAAGTATATTCTATTCTATTCTATTCTATATTATACAAAATAAACTAATACAATAAAAGTAAGATATACTATATAAACGCTATACTTAATAAACGCTGATTTATTGAGATGATTAAAATATTATCCCTATTATGTGGTGCGCAACTGTGTCACTAAAATAATCTTCGGAAGCTATTTTAACGAAACTTACTAAATTCTGATTCTCTAAAATATGATACAAACGAGGCCGTACTTGCTCTAAACTTATACTAAACAGACAAAACTTAGGCAAATATTAATCTGTAATCTTATTTATACGCCAGAAGCTTGGAATTTCGAATCGGAAACTTACAAGGGTTGTACAAACAAGACGATAATAATCCGGTCAAAGTTACCCCCTAACAGGGGAACAAATAAACGTTCGAACCCAATTAAATGGCAGCCAGAGTTGTGTGCATAGGACCGGACCGGTTCCGATACAGACGGACGGAGTGTCTTTTATTTGTATAACTGTAGTAAGATGTGATTTTACGGGTATGTAGGTTTATTAGCGAAAAGACCTTTTTGGGATGCCAAATTTCGTGGGTTTCACGTTTGGGCCAGATATTAGATTTACAATGAATTTTGACTCTCGGAATCGCATACTTACCTAACACAATCTGTGATATTTCCTTATTTATTTATTCTTATTTTATAACATAATTACAGTATTCATTAATGTAAATAATAAAATTTATAGAGCAACAGTTACAACTTAATACATAATTTAATATAATAATCCTTTTCTAATTCCAACTGAAACATCTCTGTGAACCTCGAATATAATTTGCTATGTGGCGTTGGTATAATAATACTATAATTTGTCTCTCTCAGTGAGTATAGCTAAAACTGAGAAATCTACCAAGATAGTAAACAGCAGAATTTTCCTGCGATTCGATCAATATCTGCTGAGATCACCAATTTGCCTGATAGACGTGGAGATCATTACGTTAAGGTCATTTATTGACATGTCGAACAGTATACTCGTATTTTAAGGCTATTTAAGAAGAAGAACATACGCGTATAGTAGTTGTATATCTGAGTGTTATTGTAGTGGATAAAATCTCGTATCCGTGTGGATATCGGGTGAGGATGGCAATATTTCCATGGCGGAAGCCACACGATGACAACAGCGATTCTCAGATTATGTAAACATATACACAATAGCAACATTGATACTTTCGTTTTTTGTACATAATTTCGTGTTCCTTTTTTTGAATTGTATTAAAACAACCACAAAATCCAGTCACAACATTTATACTAACGTTTACTGCTTTCGTCACTCATTTGAACTTCGTCGTAAAAACTAAAGTGTCTCCATCTAGTGGACATGGCTTGCGGCTAGCAATATCCTGCGAGAGGATTCTGGGTAAATATTGAACAGCGTCCGAGCGAATCACAGAAAACACCGACAAGCCATGTTCAGGGTAGTTCAAGTAAGGTTGGTGGATTGCATATTCTTTAAAAGCATTAGCATAAAATCCATATCAGCTACATTAATGATTCAGTGCACGTTAGTAATGAAAGGTATGAATAAAAATGCCAAATTGAATAAAAAAGAAATACAGTCTTGTTAAATGAACAATAACTGCATTTAAAAATTGACAAGGGATTGACGATCGAGGAATCCGTTGACTTCTTTCAGTATGAAGGGGTTTTAACGTCTGAAGTTTATTGTACGAAACTAGAATTTTTAGGTAAATTTACCCATTAAAATACATTTATCATAAAGAAGTAAATAGCATACTTCTACCAAGATGAAAATACCCTTTCAATTAGCCCACATGAAGCAAGAACATGAGCATAATGGGAATTATGATTGTTCTTTGTGTTTGATCACAAATTTGGAAATATCAAATACGGTAACCTTAATGGAATAACTCTTACTAGATACATAAGATGAGACCGTATACAAATACGAACTGTCCTTATAGCTAAGTGTTTATTAAGGATCGCGGATAAATTAATTACAACCCTTTTACGAGTTGAAGTGAAGATATGTAAACAACTGTACAGATCTCTTAAAATAATTATTGGAATAGCCTGCTTTATACATATTTGAGTTGAGTTTCTATTATTTTAATACCACTGTTAAAGTTTTGGCTAGAAAGTTTTCAAGAAATTAATAAAATTCTATTCAATAGCATCTTCCATGAAGTTTAAGGCTTCACAGACTAAAAGGGAATACATGTTTAAAAGTAATTTCTTTCTTGCCCATTCTACTTTATGCTTTGGCAGGCGAAAATTTTATTAAAGTCGTTGCGAAGTCGGTTTCTTCATAATACAGATTAAGATAAAAATTGAGATGACGTTCAGTCTCGTTGTCGGGAACCATATTTTTTTAATTTTCTTAAACAGGATCTCGAGATTCGATTACAGCGGCATCGTGCAGTGTTATTAAATTGTTTTTTTTTTTTTGAGAGTCCTGGTGAGAAGTTGATGTGATACATTTGTTTATTACTTTATTATATATTCTGTTTAGACAATCTGTTTTTTATTAATCATTTTCATATTTATAATGGAAGTTTTTTTTTGAAAATAGCATGGGATTCATTCAAAATGGCAATAACATTTCTAAATTGTTGGACCATTAATGAAAGGATCCTGACAGTCTGAAGTCCAGTAGTTTAATGATAGTATGAAAATCGCATAAGAATATGTGCTTGTACATATATGCACATTAAATTTCAATAATAAAATCGCAGAATTATAAAAATTGATAAATGCTTTCACATCTTTACTTCTAAAATATTATCGTTTTAAGAAATCTTAATTTAAAACATTGTCATGATACATAATTGGTTTATTCATACGACTTTGGCCCAATTTTAGAATTCAAACAATTTGAACTAATAAACAAAGTACAACAGTTTAATTTCTATTTCCCAAAAACTTATATTCAAGCTGAGATAAAAGCGATAAAAGCAGCAAATTCAATTGTTTCACGATGTGAAAAGATATAATTTTATACAAAGAACATTTTCGAATGTTAGAAAAAAGATTTGGAACTTTTTAACTGCGGAACCGGAAACTTGGCATCTCAAAGTTATCCCCAGTAATTGTTAAACCTACAAAGCAGTTACAATACTTACAACGTCTCCATTATAACAAAGAAGATTAATATTTTTTGTTTCTCATCCCATTGAAATTTCAGCTCCTTTATTTTAATTTCTACCCCAGTTTCCTTTCCCGACTTTATGAAATAAGTTTTTTTCTAACAATATTATGTTTTATAGGCGAGAAATTGAAGTATAACGACGAATTCAGAAGCGGCAGTCTAGCGTCGTGAATGCCTTCAGTGTATATTATTTGTTTTTGTCATTGTATTAAATTTACATACTGAAAGTAATAAAACTGCGCTTTTCGTTGTTAATATCTATTTATTATAATAATCATCATAATCTGCTCTTAGAAGTCTATGGAAGTCTTAGAAGTCTCTTAGAAGTTGCTGGATATGGGCTCCTCCTTCAAAAATAGGGATTTGCCACAATCTCCACGCTTATCAGGTGTCTAGTAGATTGCAGTAGATTTTGATTGAATAACAGGATAACACTGCTGCCCATTCTCCTGGTGTATCCTTTAAATGGCTTTCAGTTATTACTGAAATAGTATATATAGTTATTTATTAATAAATATAAAAATATACAAACAAATATGGCTAATAATAAATCAATATAAAAAGAAATGATGAAAATATCTATTTATACTGGAATTTTATTTACAGTCTTCACTGTGCATATTGTCATTAGATAAATTTTATAAGAGTAGTAAGTTACGGCATATGAGTATGCGGATCGCCTGATGGTAAGTAATCATCACTGCCCATGAATATGTGTAATACCAGAAAAGTTACTGATGCGTTGAAGCCTTTTAGAAAGATACAATGGCAATCATCTTTTTAAGGTTGCCATCGTATAGGAGTTAGGGAACTCGTTCCACAATTTGATAAGTGAAGAGTGAAAGAGGAGGGCCAACTGTCCAGATAATGTGGATGAAACTTGGAATAGTGGTGCGATAGTAATATTCGTTGGTGTGCGATCGAATAGTTTTGAATATATGACATCATTAAAAAATACTTCCAAAAAATAATTAGATATATCATCATAGTCATCAGATCGTGGAAGATCACGCCAGGAGATAGGCCTTCTTGAAAAGAAGATTTTTGATAATCTCTGCACTTAGCAGGCGTTTAGGAGATCACAGTATATTTTGTTCGAATGAAAAGATAACGCTGTTGCTTTGTTGTTGGATCTTGGTGTATTCTTCTTCAGTTGGTTTCCATTGCATCCACGGGAAGATACAGAGTGACGAGATCATTACGCTGGCGCCAAATTTCTCAACGTTACAATATTAAATAAAACTTTAATATTACAAATGAAAAGTAAGAAACTTGAAACATTTACATTATTCAGTTAAACTCTCGTCTCTGACAGCGCATTCGAACCATTGTCTAATTGAATAAGACCATCTTATAAAATATTCATGGGATATGATAATCCATCTAGCTGGGCTCTTTCTAGCCCCAAATGTACCGCCAAATTATAGTTGACGGGTTCATGGTTTAGGCAAATTGTGAAGTTTACTGTGTATGAGCAATAATACATGACGAACGGTCGCTATTGGGGATGACGCGTTTTGCATAATATGAGGAAACCAATTGACTTAATACAGAAATACTCTTGACTATGTAAGAACCTATAATTCTTTTACTATGAGTACATTTTCAAATTGAGAATAGCAAATAAAAGCGTAGATATATACACAAGATCAGATAAAGGGCATATTACCAGAATAGACAATTAAAGTTCTTTGGATATAAGACATTCAAGAAATTCCAACGACAAATAAGGAAGTTTGCGTTGATAATAAACATGCATAGAAATTTGGCGCACGACTCAACCAACATACGTTTGAGCGATGAGCGCCAAACGAGTTGTGCGTATTTCTATCCAGCTTAGCTTTATATGTGGAGTTCAGTGGGGCGAAAGTGATGAGGTTACAGCGACATCATAAAATAAATAAAAGGTAAGTGGTGATAGGCAAGTAGTCAAGTTCCTTTTTGAGAAAGGACTATATAAGACTACTGCAAGTTATGGAAGTGGCTCGCGGGCCGTGTCAGATACCTATTGACTAAAAATCCCGTGGTAGCCTTTATCGAAACCTTTTTCAGGGGCCACTGTGGATTTCTTATAGGATCTCAGTGCTATTCTAGAATTTATTGGAGGGGGGGAGGGCACCTTGCGGTTTTCTTGGTGACATAAGTCACGCATGCCGCTGTCATCTACAGGAGTAATCAAGTCCTAGCTTGACATTCATGAGGTCAAGGTTGCTGTCTCCAAATCAAAGAATGAAGAATGCATGCTCGTTTTATCTTATGTCGGGACAGAAATCTTTTTGACTTTTTGGTTTCGGTTCATACCAAACTATTTTGCACCGTAATATTTGCTGCATAATTTATGTAGGTAGTGTATTAAACAGTGTACTGAAATTTTCAATACGCATATTATATGCACAGTCTGAAAAATTCCCTTGAGTACGACCGAATGTAACTAAAAGTCCTTAATCTGGCGAGTTGCTGTGTGAGGAGTCTCATATCCAGCAGTGAACTTCCATGGCTGATGATGATATTTATGATGATATGCGAGTGGAAATGCCTAACCTATTCGGTTGCACTGAAGGCACAGATAGATGAAATTTAGGGCTGACACCCACTTTGGCATTTGGCATCATCCAACTGACTCCATGCCCAAACACGGGAATCAGGATTTAGTGAACCATTTTTGGAAAATATTTATAGTGTTATCAACTAAATTTGCACTTAGCTACTTTAGTATAGGGTTGATATCTAAAACTTTATATTTCATAGTGAGTCTTATTAGTTAATCCGGAATGCTCAATCTCTTCCGCTTACGTCTTGTGCCGTGCCGCAGTAAAAGCGACTCATGGCAGTAAATCAGCGCGGGCCGACCTTCCGCTGTCTCTTATTATGTTTATTCATGATATTGCCCGCCTAACGAAAGTGAATCTTTGTTTACGCGGCGCGAGGAACGTAACTTTATGCGAAGTAGTATAGGCCTATTTATTACTGCCGAATGAAATACTTGTCATCGCTTGGTGTTATTTTGCCATTATCGATTACTTTTGCTTTGTTAACAACCAGTTTCCTGCATCATTTCGGAAGTAAGGGGCCTTTTAAGAGTCGACTGCCGTCTAAGCCCTACAACCCGAATGTACTGAAATACTGACCGTACACAAATACAGTGATAGAAATGATGTGAGTTATATAACATCAATGAACGTGAATGTTAACACGGATGTGCCGCTGATATCCCAGAGTTTTCCAATAATTATGTGAAACAAAATTTCATACTATTGTGTACTACGGTACTGTATTTGCTGTAGCGCAGCGCTAACTAATACAACTAGATTTTTTTTATAATTTCTGGTGCAATTATTTTTTATTTTAATTTTAATAAAGGATTTATATTTTTTTTATAAATGCAAATATTTGTTCAAAACATAACATATTTGAAATATTTTAATTAAGATACCGGAAATCCACGGAACATGGGTCATATCCAAACACAAGGTATCTTACATACGTTACATAAAATAGCTCACCTAATTCAGATCACTATTCCGAAGTTTCTAGAAACCTGTGATTATAACAATATAAAACTTGTGTAAGTGCGATTGTATTCAGCTGAAAGAAAATTAGACTTTTATACAAAACCTTGCAAATCATTCGTAAAAACATTATGAAAATAATCACGACTTGCGCTGAAAACGTTTTCTCACAATGCATGTACTCACTTAACCTATTTTTGCGAACAATCCCTGGTCTACTTCAAGCCATTTGAATGTAAAATGTCTCCACTCGCTGTGAGCTCGGCGATGACGAAAAATGCTTATGTAAAGTGTTATTATTTTTTTTAGAAGCCGAGACATTACGGTACGTTTGTGAAGAGTTTTGGGTCGAGTGCAAGTGTTAGCGGGTAAGGGTTTTAATTGTTAAATGCTATTATTAATTCCAAACTAAAAATAATTGAAAGAATTATTATTCATTTTAAAATATATTTTTAATGATATTTTAAAACATTTTTTAATTTAAAGTCTCAATTATCGTGAACATAAAATTTTGCATTCATGACCATCATATGATAGATTAAATAGGATTTAATTTATTCCGTAGAAGTGGTAAACGTAATCACTTCGTGGCCTAAACTGGACGCTTATCACACCTCAACACACTAATTTGTTTTATATTAAAACTTTAAAAATTTGTTTTATATTATTTAAAATCACTTATGGAAATGCTTACTCATTACAAAAATCAAGCGATTTTATTTTGTTTTTCTTTGCCGTTTTTTTTACTCTAACGCCCATTATATTGGAGGAGTAGACAGAGGTGTTGAAATCGGCATCTGGTATAAATTTGGTTTCCTCTAATGGTTTTTTTTGTAATATCAAGTAATCACACATTTTGGAATTTTTACATTTAGAAAAAAATGTAAGCCAAGGGCGTGCACACTCAGCTGTCAAGCTGAAGTTTGCATTCTGATAATATAGTGAACCACGTTGTTACATTTTCCTTAAAAAATAATTCATGGATAACCTTATATGCCCGCTTTCACTAGCACCATACCACAACAGAGGTTTACAGGGTGGCATTAGGCGAATTGTGAGGAAGTGGGTCACGGCAGGATTTGGCTGGCTCTTATTGCGACTGATTTAAATATAACTAAGGGCTAGAGGGATCCGAGATCTTCAGCTGCCTTATGAGTGAATATTGTGAATATGTATGTGTTTCACAGCGTAGAGTTGTTCGTTATAGCAATAGAGTCTAATGAAATACTTTTGGGACTCCGTGTATCATGATCTGAATGTAGGTGTAACTTATCTTGGTTAGAGGATACAGTATTGTAAATCAGGAACGCTATTAAAAATAGCTATTCAATATTTTGCAGTTGTGAAGAATTATTTCCGTACAAACTTTTATAATTACGCGAATTAATTTAGATAATTTTCTTCTTCTCGTACTTATCTTCACTAATGAAGGCTGTTTCTAGAAGTATAATTCATCAACTACCTCACAACGCTTTTCTAGAATGGTCTGTTTTCAAATTATTTTATGATTTCTGGTATTGGTAGATCGACAAGAGTTTTATTTGGTCACATACCTGTATGTTAAACAGCTTTTCAAATGCACCCTCAACTTAATTCTCGAGGCTTGTATGATTTATACATAAGACTACCGTGGAAGGGGTTTAAGATTAATTTAGATTCGTAAGAGTACCCTATACATTGGTATGTCGATAATAATTACTACGGAGTTTTAGTCTTACGTAAGATTTTGTCTTCGAAAAAAAGTAGAATGATGTAATGAGTAGAATTAGAATTATTAAATATTTGAGGATATAAAAATATAAAAAAAAAAAAATAACAAAAACAACACAATCTGTGTTATTTACTATTTTAAATGTATTTATAGATATATAAATAATAAGTTATATTAAAAAATAAATAAAAGATATAGGTCTATGCCCAGCAGTGGACTCCTACGCGCTGATAATAATATTGATAGGCAATGTTATCGAGACCAATGAAATAATACATTAAATTAACAAAACCCTCTCAAAAACAGATGAATTTATCGTTTATTTTTAAAATACCCCGGAGATGTAACAAATCGTGGGCAGGCGTGATCGGTTCGTTAAACATGATAAATCATTTCATTGTTTCATTAAATGAATATTCATCCCTGTGTGTATTGTTTTTTGAAACAGGAATGACGGGAAAGGGGTTTAATCTAACCATTGGTTTACGCAGTCGCTGACGATTATCGAATGTGATTTCCGTGAGTTTATGTTCTCGAACTAGGTTAGTTTTGACGTGTAAAATTTGTATTATACTCCTCTCCCAGCGGATATTCAGGGAACTAAAATCGGCGTAAATATTTCATATGTCAATGTTAACTTCTTCGTAAACACAAAACCATAGAGTACAGTCACAAAATACATTACTATATCTTTATTTCATAAGTAGCTTTTGCCTGCGGCTCCGCCCGCGTGAATGTCGGTTTTCCCCTATATGGGAAATACCGAAACAACCATAGATTTATATAAAAAGCCTCAATGAACCACTTTTACTTTGCTCTCGTAACTTAACGGCGGCTACTAAAACAGGGATCAAACGGTATATTTAATTCTACTGAACCGATTTCGATGAAACATGCCACCGTATTTAAGTCGGAATAGTACCGTTAAGACTTTAATAGTTTGATAAAAATCAACCATCTGGTTTTTGTTTGAAACTCGAACAAACAAACAAATATCGATGGATTTGGTTTCAGAAGCCCTTAATTAATCGATTTGAGTAGGTTTTTTTAAATATCTTTGATTTACAAAATTTGACATTTAACAATTTTATGATAATAGATAAACTATTGTGTACGGCTGCCAATTTAATTTTATATCAAGTTTCGTGAGTTTAATTGTTATCAAACGTAAAACAATCACTTGATACATATTATATGTTGAAGTGTAAACTTTTCCTCGAACGGCCGCACACTCCAGATGTTTTTTAATCTGTGGTCTACGATAACCGTTGTTTCATTAGCTGCTCTGTGAGCGAGAGCTGGGTTTAATCTGTCTATGTCCTTAGTTCCCAAAGTGGTCCTGGTGGACCCCCAGGGGTCCACGGGAGACTCAACGGGGGTCTACGTTGGCGTCCGCAAATTTCCATAGTTAGATTTAATCTTCACATTTTTTGTCGAGTTTTGGGAATGGTCCACCGGAACCAGCTAAATTTTGAAAGTGGTCTATGAGAAAAAAGTCTGGGAACCTCTGATCTATGTTATTATAAAATTATTAAATATCAAATTTTCAAAAATCAAATATAAAATAATATATAAACTAA
>WUAW01016311.1:3419-28099 GCA_017165845.1 Thaumetopoea pityocampa | reverse complement strand
ACCGGTCCATAGCTACCTGCATCCAGCGAGACCCAGCGATCCTCGCCAGGTCGTCGGTCCATCTCGTAGGTCGTCGGTTCATCTCGTAAGTAGTCGGTCCATCTCGTAGGTGGTCGGTCCATCTCGTAGGCTCGGACATTGATGGAAAGAAAAAAAGGAACAATTGACCAGCCATCTTAACTTTAATATTACTGGTCTATCTGGATTCTGGTCATAGTTGAAACTAATTTAACTATTCCTATACGTAGGTTTACGTACATATACGTGTTCAATCAGTGCGTATTGCCAGTGATGACCTATGGATGTGAAACATGGCCACTATGGGCCTCATGAGAAAACTCAAGGTCACGCAGCGAGCAATGGAAAGAGCTATGCTCGAACTTCCCCTGCGAGACAGGATCCGTAATGAGACAATCCGCAGGAGAACTAGTCACCGACGTAGTTCTAAGGATTGCAAAATTGAAGTGGAAGTGGGCGGGGCACATAGCTCGTAGAACCGATGGATATTAGGGTCTTAGTGCTGAAGTGGCGACTCCGAACCGAAAAGTGTAATGCGGGTAGACCCCCGACTAGGCAGACCGACGACCCGGTGAAGGTCGCGGGCAATCGGTGGATGCAGACGACTCATAGCCGTTCAGTGTGGCGCTCATTAGAGGTCTATGCCCAGCAGTGGATGTCTGTGGGCTGATATAATAATGATAATACGTAGGTATAGCCGTGTGACGCCGGAATAATAATAGAGTGACGCTATTCGTCAGTCTATTTCTTTCCGTGGATGTTGTAAAAACCAGCTGAGTGTCAGCAGTAATGTACCAAATAATGTGCAGCAGCGTAATAAAATCTACCGCAATTTTCAAAACGTCCGTGATCTCCACGCGTGGAGATTATGATAAATCACTCTCTTTTAAGAAGGGGGCCCATGTCCAGCAGTGGACTTGACACGAGCTGATGATGATGAATTGTGGGCAGTAACTATTTGTATATATACGTATTTTGTCGATATCATTTTATACTTAGTCAACAATACCATGAAAATTATCATATACCTATATAAGCAACTATATATAGGCAATAGTTATACCTAAGTAATCATCAGGATAATGGCCAGAATTGATAATCTTTTATTTAATCAAAATCTATCGTGATCTCCACGAATCGCCTGTCAAACATAGAGAATATGGCAAGTCCCACCTTTTTAGGAGAATTTCCACGTCTTCCAGGACTTCCACGGGCTGCTATGATGATGATAGCTAAGTAATAAAATACAAGTTATATACATACATATACTCACGCCGGTATCCCATAAGAGTAGGCAGAGACCACAGTTTGCCACATACTACGATCCTGACACACCTCTCTCGCCTCATCCACATCCATACATCTTCTCATACACTTTCGTCGATTAAGGGTGCTACGAATTTGACCTTTTTGAAACAAGAAGTTTCATCAAGGTAAGTTTTTCCTGGGCGCCCTCTTCCGACACTTCCACTCACATTTTGCATTTTAAAATAAAAGATAATTTAACAGTAAACTGCAAGCCTAGTGGTATGACCATATATGTCAAGTCTTAGATTTCGAGTACGAACCCAAGGCAAATCCTTTCGAAATTATGTGAGCATTAATAATTCATTATTACTAGCTATAAACATTGACAGAAAACATCGCGAGGAAACCTACGTGCCTAAGAGATTTTCTCCTACGGCTTGTGAAGTCAGCCGACCCGCAATTGACCAGCGTGGTGGACTATGGCCAGTTAGCGCCTCTCAGTCTGAGAGGAGATCAGTGCTCTACAATGGCACAATAGATGGGATGATGATAATTTATTATAAATAGATATTTTTTTAATTATTTTATTTATTTATAATATATTTACACTTCATACATTATATATGTAAGTGCGAACTTAATACCGAGGGCATTCTCTCATACCGGTCGACTTTTGGGCAGCGCAGAGATAATGAAGCAGACGTAGCACCAGATGTAATCTGAAGTACATTAAAAATACAATAAATATATATAATACTTACGCATACATAAAAATATATTTATATAATAAAAATCTCGTCTCACGGTGTTTGTGGTCGAACTCCTTCGAAACGGCTAGACAGATTTTTATGAATATTTTATGTATATTTGGTAGGTATGAGAATAGATCGTAAAGTATATTTCATACATCATCGTTGTTGAACTATAAGGATACCGTAATTCATCATCAGTGTCTCGTTGAAGACCTCTGCTGGGTATGGATCTCCTCCGTAAAAACAAGGATATAGTGCATTTCTACGCAAGAGTCATGTAGATCGTAAAAAAATTTTTGTTAGTGGTGTGATGACGATTGGACACTCTTCACAAACATTGATCCAGTCCTAAACTAGGATTCCCTGCATCTTAGGTACTAGACAACGATATACATACTTACACAGATGAATACGTCTATAGCTCGGATACAAACATTTGTGCTCATTACACAAAGATTATCCCCACCAGAATCTTGCACCTTCGCGCAGCGAAATCCTTTCTCGACCTTGCAGCCTCTTTTCGTGATATCGTAGAACACTACAGCCAACTACGGCTCATTATGTGTCAATACAACCGACACTACTACTGGCAGCTACAGGTGCTAAGCACGACCCGCAATCGAAAAGGTCCCGGGTTGGATCTCGGTCCAGTACCACTGGGTTATTTCAAACTCATGTACAGTGATTGTACACACCAATGTACTCAACAGAGAAGGATAACTTCGTGAGGAAACGTGTACGCCTGCATGGGTATGTGAAGTCTATCAAACCGCACCAGGCCAGCGTGGGTAGACTACTTCCCCACCTTATGAGGGTAGGTCCGTGCCCCTGTAGTGGGAATGAATATGGACTGTGGATGGGACGGGGATTGGTGGCAGACAGAGGCACGTACCGATCCGATCAGTCAGGGTTGGCCGCTCGGGTACCCACAGAAGACTCAAGTATATGCTAGGCGGAATCCCGCTCCCCACCACACCGGTAACAAATCCTCGTTGCGTAATCATATAAGAGATGAGGTGAGTTATAAATTTATATGTAAGGCGTCGCCTTACCCAGATAATCATAAAACAATCCTGCCCGTTATTATCTCAGTAAAAGTCATTTGCCCTTCCTTCACCTCATGTAGGCGTCGAAGAATCTCAGTATCGTCTCAACTACGCGGTTGCGCGCGAATTTTTCTTTGGTTCGTAGGTAATAAGAAACTAGCACATCTTAATAGTATCCATTAACGCAACTAGGAAAAAAACTTTTAAAATAATAACATCAATGTCTTTGGTAAGAGTTTATTGATCATTCATCATCTACATATATGGTTAAAATTACGTTCAAAAACTGACAGTGTATCTTATATGAGATACGGGTGCTATCTTAGTGCTTATAGTTCGCGCGGATCTCATTAGACGCACGCATAAAAAGACGCAATATGATTGGTCACTTATGTACGGCAGTGAATCGTGGGTATGGCAAAGAACGAAAGTCGAGTGAATGCGGTGGAAACGCGTTCCCTATGGAGTATCTGTGGAGTCACCGTGAGTGATCGATTGAGAAATAGCGTGATAAAGAGATCGGTGAAGTTGAAGTATGATATGGTGATCCAGAAAGGAATGTTCCAATGGTTTCGTCATTTAGAAAGAATGAGTGAGATTCGATTGACGAAACGAATATACCGTGCAAAGTTGAGTGGAGGTGTCGGAAGAGGGTGCTCATGAAAAACTTACCTTGACCATTTCAACAACTTGTTTCAAAAAGGTCAAACTCGTAGCATCCTTAATCGACGAAAGTGTATGAAAAGATGTATGGATGTGGATGAAGCGAGAGAGGTGTCAGTATCAGGATCATAGTATGTGGCAAACTGTGGTATCTGCCTACCCTTATGGGACACCGGCGTGAGTGTATGTATGTATGATGGGTCACTTGCCTTGTTGTTCCGTCATGCCGTTCACATACTTAATACGGGACCAACGAGTTCCGCGCGAACTATAAATGGCTTCAGTCATGTGGAGTGATCAGGGTTGCCAGTATAGAATTTAAAATAAATCTAGTTGGTGTCTAGATAGCGAAATATAGCAATTTTACAACCATTTAAGGGGGCCCAAATTTAGATTGCAATAACAGTGGCGTGATTTCGTAAAACTGCCAACCCTGATAATTTGTCACTTACTCTAGAGGCGTATATGTGCCAAGAAATTTCAAAATTACTACGTCAACGATTAATACTACTATAAGCTGCTAATTGAATAAATAGCAAATATTTTAATATTTCATTGTAAATATTGTGAAAAATTAAAATTAAGTACAATTTCATATAAAAAAAAAATTACAATGCATAAAAAAGCAGATTCTACATTTCGAAATATCTGGAATGTAAGATTATTAACATTAAAATAAAATATATTCTTTTTATTGCAAACTAATTTAACAAAAATGGCAAGTTTATTTATAGATCTTAATATAAACAAGGTTATTGCTTTTATAAGGAATTATTAATTATATGTTTGTAAGAAAGAACACTTTTAAGGAGGATCGATATGTATAATACAATAAAATAGGTCGTCGTATTGGCAATATCACATAAAATACAAAATTTTAACGATGTACGCGGTCTGTTCAAAAAGTATCGCGAATTTTGAATTTCCGTGGGCTATGTATATTCGATGTTCGATTTTTTTATGGCGTTAAGTTGGTACTCATGTCCCTAACTTATGCTGAAAAAGTCGGTCATTTTGAATGTTTAGTTCATTGTTGACAGCTATTTTGGTTGGACGTATTTTGGCTTGTCTTCGATTTTTGCCTATTCCATAAAATGGATCAAAGAATTTGTATCAAATTTTGTGTGAAAAACAAAATTAAGTACGCGGACGCATTTCGAATGTTGACTGTGACATATCGTGAAGCTACCTTGGACCAAAGCAACGTTTATCGGTGATACAAAATGTTCTCAGAGGGCTGAGAAGATGTGAACGACGAAAAGCGTGCCAGACGCCCGAGGACATCAACAACAGACGAAGACATTGATGAGGTGAAGAATATTAACCAATCGTCGAATCACCGTTAGAGAACTTGCTGAGGACCTAAACATATCGATTGGCTCATGCCGTTCGATTTTTACCAATTATTTGGGCATGAGACGGATCGCCGCAAAATTTGTGCCAAAATTGCTCAATTTCGAACAAAAATAATGTCGCGTTAACATTGCTAAGGAGCTGTTGAACTCGGTCCGCGGCGACCCAAATTTGCTCCAGAGAGTCATAATTGATAACGGATCATGGGTTCATGGTTATGACGTGGAAACCAAAGCTCAATCATCACAATGGAAGCTGCCGCATGAGCCAAAACCGAAAAAAGCGCGCCAGGTTCGGTCGAATGTGAAGGTTTTGCTCAGTTTTCTTCGATTGCAGAGGCGTGGTGCATCATGAGTTCTTGCTTCAGGGTTATACAGTCAATAAGAAATATTACCTGCAAGTTATGGGCAGTTTGGGCGAAGCAATCCGCCAGAAACGCCTGGATTAGTGGAAGAACAAAAATTGGCTTTTGCACCATGATAACGCCCCTGCCATACATCGTTGCTTGTGCGCGAATTTTTGGCCAAAAACAACACCGTATTCCCCAGACCTGGCCCCCTGTGACTTTTTCCTGTTCCCTAAACAGAAGAGGCCCATGAAAGGACGACGCTACGCCACGATTGAAGCGATAAAAATGGCATCGAAGGAGGAACTGAACAAGATCACAAAAAAGATTTTTTTAAGTGCTTCGAGGATTGGGAAAAACGTTGGCATAAATGTATTATGTCCGAGGGGAATTAGTTTGAAGGGGACAAAATAGATATTACTGAATAAATAAATAGTTTTTGAAAAAACACAAAATTTGCGATATTTTTTGAACATACCTCGTATGTTACAGTTAAAAATGTCATCTCTACATACAAAAAAAATCTGATTGATAATTTATTAGCGTTGTATTGAAATATAATTAAAAATACAATAGGTAAGTAATTAAAAATATGATAATATTTTCTAGTGTATTACATACCATATAATATAAACTAATATTTATAAAAAAAAATCATATGAGTTGAGTCAAAATGAAAAAAAAACATAAGATGAATCGCATAAATTTACAAAATTGTTGTGTTAAACTAATAAAATTTAAAGCTACGACTCTCGTTTTATGTAGAGTTCTTATCTCACTAACGTAGAGTTTAAGAGAGTCGCAACTCTGTCGTCAACTATCATATTATCTACAGTAATCAAAAGTTAGCTACATATTACTCTTAATTAATGATCCGAACAATTAATAGCAATCCTTTATTGACAAGAACAAGTTATAAAGTATCTTAAACAAATCAAGTTATCTTTTAAAATGAACTTTCTGTAGTAATTTGTCCGCAAATATCTCATTTTAATCTGTTCAAAAGATGGCGTAGTCAAGTCGAATTATTAGCAATTGACTATAGTTGGTTTAAGCAAAGCCTCATGTTAATTTATTCATTTTAACGTCTAGTTTAGACTTAAATTTCTATAATTTAGAAGGCAGTGATGTATCAAAATGAAGGTACATAAATAGTTTTTTTAACTAAGAGTGCAATTTTAAAGAGAAAGCGAGATCATACTCTTGAATACTCGAGTGTAAAGCTGTCACGTGACACTTCTTTCTCGCTAATAATCGAAAAAGTGAAGTTGTATAATTTTTAAATCAAAACTATATTTTATTAAAATATATTTTACTCAAATATCGAAGTATCTATTTCAATAACTTACAGTTTAATCTTTTTTTTATTATAGAACGACATTCGAAGTTTCAAATGTTAGTTCAAATATTGAGATTGTTTTTTGTATATTTTATGGCTTGGTAGCTTAAACCTTTAAGCCAAGAATATCGAGATTTGTTGTTTAAAACTAGTGACAAAATTCAATTTTACTCACTCGGTAAAGAAAATATTTTGAGAATAGAATAGCTGCGATTCGGCACTTCTGATTTCATTGCCTTACCAAATATTCAGAAACTCAGTATATTTTAATATTTTATTTCATAAGCAATATTTTTTTTTTATTATATATATTATATTGACTTTTTTGATTAATTTGTACTTTTGAAACTTATTCACTCGAAAATATAGTTTCTTAATACATTTTTACCAGTGAGAAGTTGAAAGTGTCACACGAAACAAAAATAATTTATTTTCTTGTGCCTTTGAATTCCTTAATGCATTTAGAATTCTAACTACAAATCACTTGTTAGCTTGTTAAATTATAGAACACTTCACTTGCTAGATTCAATCTTAACTCTCAGAAAATAAAAATTTACTATCTTGTTGAACAAATAACTATATTATTCTTATCCTCTATTATATTAATTTCTTAACATCCTTATTATTATAAGGATAAGGATGTTAACGAATTAATAAATAGGAAACAAAAATAGACAATAGTGTGTCACTATCATTATACTTAGTTAAAATTAACTAGTTCAATACACTTATTGAACTAGTTAACCTTGTTCTTGCAGAATTGCTAAAAATTGGTTAAGACAAAATTTTATTACAGAATTATGATTTTTTTATTTTGAATATTCTTATTTATGAGGAATACTAGGGGTTTGACTAGGATTCTTCACAGAAACGTGCCTAAATCTAAGATTACATTGAAAATTAACTATATCTTATTAATTTGTGCCGTCCCGCCTTTGCATATTGATTTCTATTAAGTTTCCAAAACTTATTTTATTAAGTAAACGTTTTCTTTAGATCTTAAGTAAACATGTACAGTAATGTAAATATTCGATGGAAATAACTGATTGATGATTCATTATAATTAAAATGTTTTGTATTTAGGCTATAATTACACAGACTGATAAAATTCGACAAAAGTCCTGTACTAGAAAACGGACATAGAATAGAATAAACTTTATTGTACACACATCCAAATAGGAAAAACAATCAATTATCACATTACATACACAAAAAATGTGCAAAAAATGTGACAAAAAATGTGGACATAGTGCACTTGAAGGATTTTGATGCGGCGATTCTGAATCCAAGCCCAGAATTACTCCGTCACCCTACATTTTTTGAGATATTTGAACCTAACAGGGAACGTAAACACGAGTTATTGCTGTTTTTGACGTTATAAAAAAGAACAAGAAGTAATTCAAAAATCGGGTTTCTGGTTTTAAAAATTGTGAGCCCGAGTTATTTTCAAATAATAAAAAAACAAGTTAAAAACCTAAATTAAACGGTGTGGTATTTAAACGCCTATGTCCAGCAGTGGACATCTGTAGGCTAACATGATGATGAAAAACTTAAATACTAAGAATCTACATCAAATGTTAGGTTTAATACAAACAGTACAGCATTGTGGTTGGGGGCAAAATTTGTATTAAAATTTTCAGAAATTATTGTAATAGCTCTAATATATCAGGGACTATACAATCTAATAATTATATTTAGACATCATTTACTTAAATAAAATTAAAAAAATATATTCATGAATATATATTAAGCAAACAATTCGCTATCAGTTAACACCCGATGTTAATACATACATACTATTATGTTAATATATTATATAATACATACATACTCACGCCGAGTAGTAAGTAAATGAAAAAAAACTTTATCAAACGTTTCGTGCAGTGTATCGATGAAAAAACTTTAATCAAATTTTACCTAATCAAACCTTTCGGATAGTGTAACAATGAAAAACTTAAACTTTTCACAACAAAACAACGTCTAGCCGAAAGGTAGTGTGTCAATAAAAAAAGAAAAAAATAAGAACATCAGAAAATAATAAAATTTTAAACAATGAACGTTATTTTCGAAATACCGGATAAATTATATATTGATATTATGTAAACAAGTGAGGAGAATTCGGATTTCTTAAAAAAAAACGACAAAACGAAAAAAAAAACATTTAATTTACATCTTCATTTGGTTAAAATGATTAACAATATTGTCAGAAAGTAAAATAACGAATGTTACCATTATTTAGATTTTTTTTTTTCAATATGGTAGGATTACATTCTGCGGTTTTAATGACTAATACAGAGCTATTGTAAAGAAATGCTTGAATTTATTCTTGAATTTGCTGTCGCATGTAGCGACGAAAAGTGCTCTAAATCAAAAAATAACTTGCTTGTAAGCAAGTTATTTTTGGATTTTTTGTAAAGTTAAAAAACATGAAATTCTGAATTTTTAAAGTTTAATTCATATAAAATGAATTTTAATCAATAAAACCCGCGGCTACAGTAAATCTTAAGAGTTCCACTTGGGGCAATGCTATTACTTTCGAGAAAAAATTAAAATTTTTAAAATATATTAAATTCTTAAAATCACATACATCACAAATCCGCCATTACACATTAAAATAATTCAACAATTTTACCAACATTACAATATTGTATGTTTTTTTTTTAATGTATTAATGGCATTAAATACAAATCCTTAAGCATTAAGCCATACTATATAATACTGTTATACTGGTACTATCAATTATTTTAGAAAAATATCAATTACTACGTTGACATTTTGTGTAAAAATGTCAATTATTTTACAAAAATCATGGATTGTTACTATTCATTTAGTGGCACATATTATTTATTTATATTAAATATCTTATAATAGAAATAAAATTTTATTATAGTGGTGGATGTAAAAATCTTTAAAGACAAAATAACACAATAAATACCCAAAAATAGGTGCGGCGACGAGCGAAGCGAGAAGGAGCGAAGCGAGAAGGAGCGAAGCGCGAAGGAGCGAAGAGAGAACGACAAAACGGAGAAGGGGCGAAGCGAGAAGGGGCGAAGCGAGAAGGAGCGAAGCAAGAAGGAGCGTGTTAAGTTGCTGTAGAACTAAATGAATAGTAACAACTCATGATTTTTTTTAAATAATTGACATTTTTTACACAAAATGTCAACGTAGTAATTGATATTTTTTTAAATAATTGGTAGTATCATTATAACAATATTATATAGTATGGTCTAATGATTAAGGATTTGTATTCAACGCCATTAATAAACAAAAAATGCCAACAAATAAATAGTAATAAATTACGATTTTTATAAAGTAGTTGTTGACTTGGCTTAAAAGTCTTAGACCCAAACCATATTATAAAAAAAACAAACAATGTTGCCAACAGTCAAATGCAGTAACAAATGTTAACCATTTATGAAAAAAAACTAAAAAAACAATAAGAAAGGTGTTTAAACTACGTTTTTTTCTTTAAGCCATATAAATACTTAGTGAAATTCGTTTGAATATTTGTTGTTAACAAAGAATCCACAGTAAAATCATTAGTAGTACAGTAAACATACAATGTGATTTTAAGAATTTTAAATATTGTTTTATTTCAATAAAGCCTTTATTTTTCAATAAAAGTAATTGAATTGCCCCAAATAGGACTCTTAAATTTCCTATAGCTATTGGTTTTATATGGATTAAATTTCATTTTATATGAATTAGACCGGGATCTGGTATTATGAAACTTTACCATAATTGAGTATGTAAAATTTCACGTAAAATATTCCAATCCTGTTGCAATTATCTTGCTATGCTTCAGACAGAGACTTTCATGTTTAAACTCATTTATTTGATGTTGCATCAATGAAACTTTATATCAGTATTAGATAACTCAAGTAATTTTATAATTTACTTTTAATGTAATAAGGTCTGATTTTATTATTTCAGTTACATAACTGAACTACTTTATATCGTAGAACGGCTATAAACTATGAGTTCAGCTGCCATTGTGATTCAATATTACCACGTGCATTCTTCAATCATTTATAATAAAAAAAATGTAGAGAAAGATGATCTAGTATCGTGTAATACCTCATACAAGTTTCACTTGTATGAGGTATTACATGATTTTGTTATAGATTTGTTTAAATATGTAGTAAATTGAAGTCCTACTTTCATTTAATTTATATAAGATGATGTATTTATAGGTGTATATTGATCGAAGAGAACAGTAGCACCACAAAAATAACTTACAACGGCATCCTCGTCGGCGCAAACGGGTGCTAACGTCAATTAAAACTGATTATAATCACTAATTCAAGACCTTGTTGCAGTACGTGTAAAGTTGAAAATGTAATGACAGATGAACGCGTGTTATCTAGATCGTAACATCTGTTCATTAGAGAACGACACAGCGGCAAGCTCACGTTCGACCAATGGCCGACGAGGATTTTACCCGTACAAGCGCTCTGTTTTATAATTGGCTGAAACATTTTCGCACCTTTCAATCCTTCAAATGCTTACTGTGCACGTACATCGTTGAAATTTATTTTTTCGGTACTACTACTACTACTAAGATAAAGTGTTGCATCTTACATATAACCAGAGTAACGTGGTACTGTCAATATTATAAATATGTATTAATAAACTCAAGTAGCAAAAATGTGTGCAGAGTTTTGTACGTGTGCGCTCACTGAGCTCGTGTTGGGTGTTCATGCGGGCAGGGCGGCGAGGGGGTGGTGGTGGTGGGGTGGGACGCGGCTAGGCGGCGCGCGGCGCTTGCTCTGCGTCCACCTGTCACCGCGAGCCCCCGCGCCCGCGCCTGCCAGGCTTACCGCGCCGGTTAAATCCCCTACAAACACCAATTGATTTCTAGATGTAAAAACTTCCATACAAAATGTTTTGATGCATAAGGTATTTTTTACTGGACTATTTTTTGGAGATTCTGATACAATATAATAATATAAAATTATTCTGGACAGATTAATATGTGTAAAAGTACACATATTAATCTAGTCCCAAACTAGGATTCCTTGTAACTTGGGTACTACACAACTATTATATACTTATATAGATAAATACTTCCATGATTGCGATATAAACATTTGTGCTCATCACACAAAGTTTGTACCTACCACGATTCGAACCCTGGACTCATTGGTGCGGAAAGCACGGTCGCCGCCACTGTGCCAATCAGTCGTCAAATTGTCAAATTGACGTATTTAATCAGAAATGAATGCTAATTTAACAGATAATTAACCCCTTAACTTGTACGTTTGAGTTAATGCGAGCGTGCTAAGCAGGCCAAACTATGCTCACCTGAAATAACGCGAGCGGCGTTGTATTTTATGCTGTTATAATTTTTCACACTCGAATATACTTAATCGAGAATTGAAAATAACAATGTGAAAGCTAAGAAATAAAAATAGTTTTAATGATATTTATCATTTACATAGGATTGTAAGCTATAATATTTATTTATTCAAGAATAAAATATAGCCTTTTTCAGTCAAAATTCCAAAATGAAAATAAAAATTTTCATTAATTTTGTATTTTTTTTTTATTTTTTTTGCTAATACTATGTTTTACAGTGTTTTTACATAAAAAAATTATTTATTTGGTCGATTTTTTCAAAAAATCTGCGCGTAATGGGGTTAATAAACTAATTGACATTTAAATATGCTTATCGACTTTGAATTATCAAAACCAATCTGTAATTTTTCGAGAAATTTCTTTCTTTTTAGTTTCGAATTTAAAGGTCAAATTCGCTTAATTTACTATAGCTGCATATGAACTGAACTGTATACATTTTACTAGAATAATTGGATCCTAAAACACAGACTGTGTGATCACTCAATATTTTAGACACGACTTACCCAAGTTGTGTTAACCCTTTCCAGACGTTTTTTTATTTGGAGAAGATATAAGCTTTTTTTTTCAGATTATTTTATGATATTATAGGTCAAAGGTATATTTTATATTAGAAAATGACAAAAAAATACCAAGGGATCGATGGGGGTGGTGGGACAAATAAGTACCGGCAGTCTTCTGTTGTAGTATTTATGTGTATCATCAGTTCCATATAAAAATATAAATAAAACATTAATTCTCATTATTACCTATAATTACAAAATATTTATTAAAAGCATTTAGTCTGGTATAACATTTACTGGTACATACTGTGTACAAGGAGTTTCGAAAGGGTTAATACGGGCTTGGACGTCAACTTGAGCATCGATACAAAGTGGTTTCGGGAAGTATGGTGAGCACCTTAAGGTGCTAAGATGCTGGGGGGAAGGAGGTTTCCCCCCGAGAAGTACTCGAAAGAACGAGACACTGAGAAGCATCGTTAAGTTATCCATAGATCGCAAAGCACCTCAATGTGTCCATGAAGGCCACCGCAGAGTTTTTAATCAGTAGGAGTCGCATACGGGCGAAGTTTTTTGTTGGATTTTCTTTGCGTAAAAAAGGGCTTGGACATTGTTCGAGCGCCATATTCATGCAACGATTCAGATTTAGGTAAATGAATTTATTTATTTTATAGCAATTTATATACGAACTAGCTTATGCCTGCGGCTGCGCCCGGGTGAATGTCGGTTTTTCGCTACATGAGAATGACCAAAAACCATTTATACTTGAGTTCTCGTAACTTAACAACGGCTACTAAAACAGGGATTAAGCTATATACTCAATTTTACTGGACCGATTTTGATGAAACATGCCGTAATATTTAAGTCGGAATAGTAACTTTAAGACTGTAATAGTCTGACTAAAATCTACCAGCTGGTTTTTATGTGAAGCTTGAACAAACAAGCAAACATCGATAGATTTGGTTTCAGAAGCCCTTAATTAGTCGATCTGAGTAGTTTTTTTTAAATATCTTTGGTTTGGAAAATCTGACATTTAACAATTATAATAGTATAGATAGATATTGAGTAAGAGGATAAGATGGTAATTATTTACGGATTTGAGAATGATTTGGAATCAACAACTTTTTTTAACATTTATGCTAAAATGTTTATTATAGTTATGGCAAACACAAACCTGTACGGTCCGCGGTAGACGGGGCGCGAAGTGGGAGAGCCCGGGGAGGAGTTCTCATTAGAGCAGTGTCCATTGGGCCGGCTGTTGCCCGCCGCCTCGGCTCTAGAAGCGCCCGGAGACACTCCGCTTGCTTCCTGAGTGGATAATTAAATTCACCCGTATTTATTTACACTTCATACGCTAATGGTATATGGGAGGACATAACACCTAAGGATTTTCTACCAGTCGAACGTTAGATGGTGCTGGCATAAGGTAGCTGAAGTATCGAATGTCGAAGGATTAAGAAATACATGCTTATATAAAGCTTTTATAATACAATAGATGTTATATACAAATAAATAAATAAAGGATACAAAATTGACAGATACAAAATTTTGTATAACAAAATTTTATTATTAAATTAATTAAAGTAGAAAAACATTTTTTTAAACAAACTTTTATTTAAAAAATTTGCGGCAAACAATTTGCCTTGAGTACTATTTTTAAGAGTGCTTACACAATAAGTACAATTGATATCAAATTTGCGGCTTTTCACAGGCTGTCATTTCACATTCAATCAGAGGTTCATTTCTAGTCTGCAGGCTCATTTGATTAAGTTCGCTTTCAGTTTTTTTTGCAAACTTTTGTGTACTTTACTATTTATTTATTGAAGATATAAAATAGTTATAGATTGTGTTATACAAGAAATGGTGGTAATTCTGTTGTAACTGAATTTAACTAAATTTCGTCTATCCCTATCTTTTTCTAATATCAAACGCCAAAAGGAGATAGATACAATTTTGGTGCTATCAGTTTTATTTAGATACGTCAAAATTAAAAAAAATAGACGAGACTTCCGAACATGCCGACTAAAGATACGCAAAAACGCAACATTTTTATACCTTTTGAGAGAAATGTATGTTCGTATCGCTGTAAATGTTTGCTATCTCGTTTTGGCGTTCGGCAGTAGAAAAAGATAGGGAGGGCCTAAATTTAGTTAAGCTCTGTTACAACAGAAGTACTACCAATGTTGAGTAAATGTATAACCCAACACATTAGTGTGACATTAGTTCGATGAGTAATTATAGAAGAAACAAGCGAAAGTAGAAAGCGCGCGCAGTGAACACTGGTAATGAAAAGCCAAAATATAAACAGAGAAATTAAAAAACGGACCAAAGTTTATAATCAGCGTGGAATACTGGTAGTTATATTTATCTACTAGTTTTTGCCCGCGGTTCCGCCTGCGTGAATGCGTGAAAATAGGAAATCCCGAAACAATCATAGACTTATGTAAAAAAGCCATCGAACCACCTTTACTTGAGCTCTCGTACCTTTACGGCGACTACTAACAAGAGGGATCAAGCTGTATCTTCAATTCTACTGGACCGATTTTGATGAAACATACCACAGTATTTAAGTCGGAATTTAAGACCGTAATAGTTTGATTAAAATCTACCCGCTGGTTTTTTCGTGAAGCCCGAACGAACAAACAAACAAATATCGACGGATCCGGTTTCAGAAGCCCTTAATTAGTCGATCTGAGTACTTTGTTTTTAAATATCTTTGATTTTTGAAAATTTGACATTTAACAATTTTATAATAGTACAGATAATAGTACTGAACCGAGTGTATGTGTTGGAAGATATGGAATACTCATAAGAGTAGAAATTATTCAATGATGGAGAACAAAGTGACGAAACAAACTTACATTGTCATTATCAGCCGGTGATGTGATGGTGAGCGGTGGCGGACCTGTGTCACCCATCCCCACTACACCGCCCTTAGCTATTTGCCGAGCTAGGAGCTTGGCCATCTTCAGCTGCAACTCCTGCAAACATAATAATCATCAGCTAGAAGTACACCGCCGGACATAGGGCAATTTCACAAGAGAGTGTAGTCTTGCTATGACGCATTTTTTTCACAAACACTGATCTAACCCAAAACTAGGATTTCCTGTATCTTTGATACTAGACAATGATATACAGATAAGCTAATACATAAACATCCATGATTCGGGTACAAACATTGGTGCTCATAACACAGTTTACTACCAGAATTCGAATCCAGGGTAATTATGACTATTAAGGGCACAAAGGCTTATCGAGTTGAAATAATTTTTAATCGATAGAGGACCCCTAGCTATAGTGTATTTTAAGTCATATTTGGGGGAATTCAACAACTTTCGAGAAAAAAAAAAATAAAATTCTTAGTTGTGGGTATAAAAAACTTCGTTATGGACAAAATAACACAATAAATGGCCAAAAATAGGTGCGACGACGAGCGAGGAGGAGCGTTAGGTTACTGTAGAAAATGCAAGTGCCGAGCGAGCGAAGCGAAGCGAGCGTGCCGCGGCAGCGGCCGGCGAGTGTCACTAAATAATAATAAACAAGTGTCGATTGCCTCAAATGTGACTTTTAAAATACACTATAGCTAGGGGTTCTCTATCGATTAAAAATTATTTCAGCTCAATAAGCCTTTGAGCCCTTAATAGTCATAATTACCGAATCCGGGACTGTCTGTTTCAGAAAGCAGGGTCACTGCCACTAAAGCAATCAGTAGACAAATGATCACCAGGATTAGCAGATATAATTTATATAAGATGCCTGTTAGATACAGAACACGCTCTACAAATATCAATCCTCAGTTATGACTTCAATTGGGACTTGGGTTTGATGGGAATGCTTGACTATCGTCTGAGTTTGACGGTGAGGTTCAATTGGATACCGAGTCGTCCTTCAGGAGTTGCGCCATCTGTTGAGGATGTATGGTACTATGTAGTGAAGGAATATGAACTACTCTTACATACGGTTTTAGCCTGTAGGAGTCTAGAAAACTGCTCACTCAATTTACGCTGAGCGGATATCCTTTCTACAAATTTTCCACAAGAAAAACGTACACTCACGCCGGCGGTATCCCATAAGGGTAGGCATAGACCATAGTTCGCTACATACCGCGATCCTGACTCACCTCTCTAACCTTGTCCACATTCATACATCTTTTCACACATTCGTCGATTAATGGTGCTACGAACTTGACTTATTTGAAACAAGTTTTGGATTTGATCAAAGTAGATTTTTCTGGTCGGTCTATTCCGACACTTCCAGTCACATCTGTCCAGTATATTTGTTTCATTATTTGAATTTCACCCATCCTCATGGAAAAAAGAATATTACTCACAAAAGGCTACAGTGGCATGCTTTGATATGGCAAAAAGACTCTCAACTCACAGTTGCTTTCAGAACTACTGGATATAATGAAGCAGGATACGGAAGCCAATGGATCCTTTGTTGAGATGAGAGAGTTAAAAAGCAAATTGGGAAGAAAATCAGGTAATAATAATGGCAGAGGTAAGAAAATGATGGTATTCAGCACAGTTCCAATTGTTTTAACACACTTTTATTAAACGGTTTTCTTTAACTTGCCCTATTTGTCCTGTGTGGGTCAAATCTAGTAATTGAAATTTTATACCCTTCCTGTTGACCGATTGATGTGAAATTTCGTACACAGGTTTAGTTCTAACAATACAACTATGTGTATCATTGTAAATTCAAGATGGCCGCTACACAAAATGGCGGATTACATTTTTTTTTCAAACCCCCAACATGGGTTTGAAAGGGCTTGACTAATATAATACAGGAAATCATGGAATAGGTAATTAAAAAATAAATAAATATTTGCTTTCATTTTAGTCTGATTAATGCCCTATATTGATGAGGAAAGTGGTGTGATGGCTGGTGCCTAGTATTTACCTAATTATTTTATAGATTTTAGTATATTATCTGTATCATTATTACGTTTTTTTATAATAAAACTGTTTAAATTATTATTTAAAAAAAAATATTAGCTTGACTTGTAAATAAGTCAGTAACTTGTGTGGGGTACTTTTTACTTAACTATTATATTTACTTAAGTATATATTTATACAATGACTCTACTTTCATAAATAGCAATCTATTTGTAACATTTAATGTCAAGCACCACACACTTTTTTACAATTAAATCAATTATTTTGTTAGGAACTTAATTCTTATGGAACCAATGGACTTATATTATATAGCGATAGAATAAAATCTTTATATTTAAAATTTATTTTCTACTTTTTAGTTCGGATAGCTATTAAAGTGAGTTTTTTTAGTTATCTTAAGGTGTATTTTTTTACAAATAAATGTATCTCGATTATTTTATTAATATATATATATATACACATATATATATATATATACACATATATATATATATATACATATACATATATTCATTAATATGAAGTGTTACCTTAAGCTCAGCTGTCAAGCAGAAAGGTGGTGCTGAAATAGAGTGGACAGGTGGTGGGGATTTCTTCAGGGTCTCCACATCACATGTAACAACGCAACGGCAAACAGGGCAGGTTTGCTGGAAAGATGACTGTGGTCAAAAAAACCTTTTATTAATTCAAATAATATTAGGTGCTTAAATCTATACTAATGTTATAAACAGGTAAAAATTGTTTGTTTGTAATTTTATATTTAGGGGATAATCTTCGGAATTAATGATCCAATTCTAAAATTATAGTACTTAGGAATAATATAGCTTTCTATTATAATATATATTATATTTATATCATGCATCTATTATGATCAGAAGAAGTTAAAAAAATAAAGGAATGGAAATATTTGTAGCTACTTTTCCTCAAATTCTCTTATTCATCTAGTTGACATAATATAGGTGACTAAACTTCTTGGCAGTAATTGAACCAAGTGCTTACAGTGGCCTGAGATCAGCAAGTAACTTTTCTTCTTTTACTAGATCTTCATGGATTATTTCATGATAATTTCAAAATATGCACAAACGAGGTAAACACTTAAATAGGTAAAAAAATTAAAAAAAAACCTTGTTTAATTTTTTTACATTCAAAAATAAATAAAATATAAATAAAATTTTTCTTATACCAAATCTTGACCAGGCATTTTCATTTGTAATAGATTTGTTTATTTGCATTACTTTAAAATGTTTTACAATTATTAGGACTGTTTACATTATTATGAAGTTTATATTAAGTATTTTTCTGAAAAATTACATTTTTAACCTATATAATATTTTGTTTACCATATAAGAAAAACTTCATACCTCTGGCAAAAATGAATTGTTACAGGGTTATCAAGACCCTTCTTTAGTGAGTTGGCATGACTAAACTCAACCCTTAAACAGTAATAATTGCATTGTGTAATACCTGAAATGTAGGTGCCTGCATCTGCTGCCAATTAGGTAGTTTCTCAAATTCCTCTTGAAAATATTTTTCACTAGCAATGAGGTGGTTAGCCAAGCAGCGGTTGTGGAAGTGGTGGTAGCATTGTGTTTTTATGAATGCATCTCCTTCACTGAAGCCATAGAGACATATCGCACATTGTCCTTTTGGCAAGTTGCTCTCGGTCAAGCTTTCCCTAATAAGCTGTAAAATTATATTATGTTTCAAAATTGTGTGATCTCTAGAATCAATAATAATGATTATGTTAATCCACAGCCTTTTTTCTTCAAAATCAGTTGTAAAGATTGAAAAAAATAATTAAATTATGTAAAGAAAATATTAAATTTACAAATAGAATGAAGCTAAACTCACCTCAATAAGCTCAAAAACAACAGGCTGACCGAGCCTATTGACTAATTTTTCTTTGATTTGTGAATTGATTGTAGCCAGTAACATATCATCAAGACCTCGCGGGTTCCTCAGGATTATTTCAGGGCTACTGTCGGGATATTCCGGTGTTAAATGTACCTCTAGGGTCACACATACAAACTGCTGATCAACATCATTTCCAGTGGATGGGTGTACAACAGTTTCAATGATTTTCGGGACGTCTTCTACGCATTTCACTACAACATCGTTCATCAAAATAGCTTCCAAAGCTTCTATCTCGTCTGCAAGCCTGAAAATTTATAATATGTAGACAATTTTATAATAACATACTGGTTTTATTTAATTTTATGCTACACCCACCTATCGTCCACCTGGGTCGACATGATGACTGAAATTAATATAATCTAGGTCCGGGTTTTGAGGTGCATCTAGTTCAGGCACGCGCAATGCAACTGATGCAGCAAACAGCTGGGAATTATCAGAATTCGCGACAATATCGATCGTAATTATTTTTTGACACAGATACCAAAGGAAGACGACACATATTTTTAATAATTTATTTAATAGATCTGGATACTTCGTATTTTTAACAGACTGAAAAAGGACACAATCTTATTATTATATGATTAAACCAGAGGCCGATAAATTATATCATCCCCTTATTGGTAGAATTCATTACTGACAACATTGACCAAAATGAGTTATTAACATTAGTGTTATAAGCAAAAGCTGGTCTACATTCCCTTTTTACTCACACATTGATACGATGCGTATATCGCGAGATAGAAAATGTAAATATTCACTAAGTATAGACTTGGTCCAGAAACAAGTTTGGAAAAAAAGGAGGATTTGGTCATTTAATGAATTCTGCCAATAAGGGGATGATATTTTCTTTATTTTAGAGAATTCAAAATTTCATTATGTGTGGTACCTGAGTCCACCACAAATTTAATTTGTGTTGTATTTTCTTGTAAAAAATTTTCTGTATTCGGTACAACAATCATTTTTTTATTACTTACCTCAGTGTCTATATTTGCTATATTATATAAGAAAGAACATAAGCTCATAAGCTTATGTTCTTTCTTTGAATCTTGTTTGCCTTCCTCGTTCTCTATATATTCCTCTGTCTCTAAATATTCCATTATCTCTTTTAAATTCGTTATCGTTTTCATTTTTATAACTGCCGTGATACGACATATGACCTGACTTTCCACATTTGTAGTATGTCAAAAAAATAATAACAACTTCATCGGAGTCTTTTTTTAAATTTTTATTTCAACTCTAATAACCTTGATTTAACCAAGTCGAAAGTACTCATCAATAAGTAAGTCCTTTTCAGTACTCATTGTTTCTAGAGTGGTAATTTCTGTGTCATTTTCGGCAACGTTAAGAATAAATGTATTAATTTGTCACTTTCTTCTATCCTGCTCCTTTTAATTCGGCAATCAAATTATCAAATTTAAAACAAATGGTCTTGTAGTATTTGCCTTGTTCGTTTTCATAGCTAGTAATTTTTTCTTGAAAAGTAACTTTTTGGTGCTGATTTTGTTGTAACAGAACTTAACTAAATTTAGTCCCTCCCTATATTTTTTTAATGTTAAACGCAAAAACGAGATAGTGAATATATATAGTGAGTACCGACCTACGTTTCTGTAAAACGTTCAAAAAATATTGCGTTTTTGGATATCTTTAGCACGTGTATTCCAAGATCGCATCTAAACCTTTTAATTTTGACGTTTCTAAACGAAACTGATAGCACCAAAATTGTATCTGTCTCATTTGGCCTTTGGCATTACAAAAAGACAGGGAGGGACTAAATCTAGTTAAGTTCCGTTACAAAAGAATCAGCAACATGTAACACGCTTTTTCTTTCAAATAAAGCTTCCAATGATCTGAGCATTTGAGATGCCGTCAAATATTTCTTTAATATTTCTAAATATCGATCAAGAATATATTGTACTGTATGACTTAGCTTTTGAATCACATTTAATGCCGTTCTTTTTATTATCGTCGTATTTCGTCAATATGTGTACTAAAGTTCTTTCTTCTAATAAAATTTTTACCCGAAATTTCCAATTTGAGAATGCTACGCCTACAGTTAGTTTTGGAAGTATACATACGTTTTCTGCCATTTTTATATTGATCAACCAGGTTCTGATGTTATTGTATAATTAATATCAGAGGCCAATAAATTACATTTTCTTTATTTTAGAGAATTCATAATTTTCACATAGCATAACATATAGATTATTATTTTATTTTTATTTTATTCAAATGAAGAACATCACATTAATAAAGATAATATAATCAAAGGGGATCCGTTCTAAATATTTCTTCAACAATTAATTAGTTATATTAATAGATTAATAATCCTTATAGACGGAGAGCTACCATTAAAATGAACAACGAATCCGTTAATTAATACTCGTCATCCAATATTTAATTGAATTAAGAATTTTTATATTCGAGTATTCATTATTTATTATAAACGATAACATTTATTGTACTAGCCCATTTTTTAAATTATACATATTTGCTTGTAATGTCTATATTATTATAAAATTGTTAAATGTCAAATTTTTCAAAATTAAAGATATTTAAAAAAAAACTACTCAGATCGACCAATTGAAGGGCATCTAAAACCAAAATCAGTCGATGTTTGTTTGTTTGTTTGTTCGGGCTTCATGCAAAAACCAGCAGGTAGATTTTGGGTAAACAGATACAGTCTTAAATCCGAATCAGTCTTAAACCAACACAGTTTATTCCGACTTAAATACTGCGGCATGTTTCATCAAAATGGGTCCAGTAGAATTGAAGATACAGCTTGATCCCTATTTTAGTAGCCACCGTTAAGGTACGAGAGGTCAAGTAAAGGTGGTTTTTGGTATTTTTTTATATAAATCTATGATTGTGTTGGGATTTCCTATTTAGCGGAAAACTGACATTTACGGGGGCGGAGTTCCGGGCAAAAGCTAGTCTAAGAATAAATGTATTACATATTAACGCTTGAAAGGTAATAGGGTATAAAATAGGGTAGGCGAAAAAACCAAATTGTTCAACAGAGCAGTTTAAATTTAAACTGCAGAAAAATGGGCAAAAATGGAAAGGTATGAAAATAAATAACTGTGTTATTTATTATAAAAATAAATAACTGTGTTATTTATTTTCATACCTTGAAAATGAAAACAGCTCTATAATCAAGAAAAATAAATGCAATAATTGGCAAAGCATTTATTTATTTGATTCTGCGTTGTGTTATGTGGTTTTATGTCACTTAAATAAATTGATCTTGTTTAAATCAATAAATTGATTGAGTTCTTTGCTTGGACATAAGTGACAAAATGTCATTGTAGAGCCACGAGAGTAAGCGAGCGCATTAGTAAAAGCGGACAATTTTAAGTAGGATGGCATACATAACTCATTTTCGACCGTTATGTCGCTTATCCTCTATTACTTATCAACTGTCGATATGCTTTAGGTAAATATGAGTCTTATACTCCATCATTTTTCGCCAAATATTTCCTCTCTTTCTCTCGTTGTCGACCTAGCACTATTCCGGCTTATGTCACCTCTACACGATGGCCCAGCGCTGGCCCAGCGAGATGGCCGTGCGATGGTTGACACGCGACTACAGGATGGCGACGTTCAGTTGTGATCTCGTCGTTTATCGGGATGGATGTGGAAGCTTTGGCCGCTGCGGCTATATATCTGTTCAGCACCTACCATTATTTCCTTAGGGTGCTTGACATTAAATGTTACAAATAGTTCATTGGTCGCTATTTATAAAAGTGGAGTCATTATAAAAATATAGCAAAAAGCACTCCCCGCTTATTTTACAATCAACTTAATTATTTTGTTTGGAACTCAATACTTATTTTAAACTTATTAGAAATTTTTCGATTATAAATTTATAATTAACCAATGGACATATCGCTATTGCACAAACACTATATGTGAAAGTTATTTTCTATTACTTAGTTCGGATTGCTCTTAAGGCGTGTTATTTAATTTTTAAAGTATAATTTATTTAATTCTTCTATTGGAATTCCAACCTACGCGATACCATGTATCCAAAATCCGAAAAACATTTTAAATTCTCAATTATCATAGCTCAAGAGATCGATAAGATGAGTATGATAAGTAACATAAGTCGATTTTTATAACTGGTCACTTTGAGCTGTCAAAATTTCAGAATATTTTCTTATTTTCTTGGAAATAATTTCTGAGTCTTTTCTAATTATAACAGCAAACTGAATAGAATTTATTAAAATTGCGAATAATGTTTCTTTGACAGCACGAAGTGACTAGTTATAAAAATCAGGTTGTAAAAGGGAATATGTAAGTATATAATTCAAATAAGAGTCAAATGGTTTTTTTATAAATCTTATTGCTAAAATGGCGAGCGTTTAAAGTGTAAATATCTGTTTGTATTTTTAATAATAAAAGAATATTAAAAATACACGCATATTCCCTATCATCAAGGTATATATAAGATATTCTTACTTTTTAATATTTGTGTTGTTTATGTTTGGGGATCTCAAACATAAACAACACAGAGATAAAAAAAGTAGACGCATATCACACTTTTTCTGCGATATAGTTCTAAAAATTTTAATACTTCATTATGAGGCTACGTATTGGACTTTTTTAAGAATATTCGTTAACATAAAAAACAAAGCGTGAACATTCACATTCGACCGCATTCGAGCACGCACTGTGGGATGGGCAACGTGTAGATGGGTACCGCCACCGTTGGCCCACTACCTTTGATGTGCGGACGAAAAACCGACACCGCGGCTATCTCATTGCCATCCCACGCGCCATAAGCCATCCGAGACCACTACGCCCTCCACACGTTGGCCCATCATAGTTGGCCAGCGTGATGGGCCAGCGTGTAGAGGTACATTTAGACATGTGTAATACTGCGCTGTGCCGCGCAATTTCGCGAGCTTGGTCCACAGCACCGGATGTATTTACTCACTTCTTCAAAACGTGTTGCGGACAGCGCAGGACCGGGAAATTCGAAAGGTGTTAATGTACTGTATTGCCAGGCGCCACTTTCAAAATATACATAATAAAAATATAATAATTCACTAAAAATATATTAGCTACTTATTTAAAGCATTATCTACTTATCCTGAGTGATCGATTGAGGAATATCGTGATAAGGGATCGGTGTAAGTTGAAGTATGATGTGGTGAATTTTCGATTCTTGTATCGAAAAAGGAATGCTCTAATGGTTTGGTCATTTAGAAAGAATGAGTGAGACTCGATTGACGAAACGAATATACCG
>WUAW01016288.1:6188-19216 GCA_017165845.1 Thaumetopoea pityocampa | reverse complement strand
TCCCAGACCAGAGGACTATCGACTCTTCACTGTTAATGAATAATGTTCACTGTGAATGGAAGAAATACTTTATGTTTATCTTTTTGTTTTTGACAAAATTTCAGGGTTTTGATAAAATGGACCATGTATTCGGAATGTCGTATTATAAAAAATAGGTATACAAAAAAGTACGGGAATCTGTGGCATAAATGTATGCGACAATGTACAAAGAATAATATACAACTCATACAATGCTTTAAATTGGAAAGGATATAGGGTATGTTTTTCTTTATTTTTAAAGTTCTAATTGTTCTCTGTGCCTACCTGAGTTCGACTTCGATACAACAAAGAACGGGACAACAAAACCCGCCCTGATGGGCATCTGTTAACGGCATGCCTGAATTTGCTTGACAAATATCACGTTTTTATATTACTTTAAAGCGATATTTTCGGCTTAAAAATAGCAGGCAGGTAGTATCAGCGCCACGCTCAAGTACCCGGCTCTGATGCTAGACGCGCGGTGGTCGTTCGAGCCACAGTTTAAAAGTGTGTCTTGAATTTAATGAGGACTACAGGGAATCATCGGAACTGTTGCCGAACCGCGGTGGCTCCGATGCATCCAGCCCTTTACGCTGGTATTGTATGGTCTCAAGCCTTATACGGGGCCATCATCTGGTCGGAGAACTTGACGGCTATAAACGTCGCGCATCCGCGTCATCTGCAGCGCGCATTAGCTGTTAGGATTGTATGCGGGTATCGCACGATATCGTTCCAGGCCGCATTCTTGTTGGCACACCTCCCTGATACTTAAAAGCCAAAGCCATCGTCCATCGCCACCAATGTGGCAAAAAGTCGAGGCGGCCAATGACGGAATTCCCCTATCTCGACGCTAGGAATAACAAACAAAACGCAGTAACTGCACGAAGTGTCATTGGAGGAGTGCTAGAAGCTGCATGCGAATGCCGGTACCGCGCCCGCCACCATTGTGGTGATCATGTTTATCTTCCGTGTGTGGCTGGAACGCAATTATGGTGCTCTTAATTACAACTGACAACGGTGCTTCGGGCGGTACATGTTCCGGTTTGGGCACGAGGACACCAACAGATGTTACCAGTTCTCTGCCCCAGAACACGGTATGACGCCCTCTGGCGTGTCTGGCGTGAGACGTTCAGCGGCTCTAACTCGTTACTGAAGTTGGAGAATGGGCGCTTTCTCTCCCGACTGCGACATCAGCGATGGTCGAAAGTGAGAATACCTGGGCTGCAATTGCCACCATTTGGAAGGCTGTAATGGTGGCCAGTAAGACAGTTGAGAGAGCTCGAGGAGAACGCTGTCAGTCCAGATTGAAGACGTCCAAAGTGTAGGCGCAAAGCCTACTTTTAACCGCCCTAGAATGTAGCGTGTTAGCGGGGAGAGGGCACGCTGTTGTTCGGACCTAAGTAGGCCGTTAAGGCGGCGCGCCCCTCCAGAAGGGGTTGGGGAGGTAAGCTCTCTGCGCACAAAACGAGGGCACAAACTGAAGTCCGTCCGCACCGCGGACGAATACGCGAATGGTCAAATGGCGAGGAGGTCTATGCCAACGGTGGACGTTTGTGGGATGATATGATGATAGTATAGCATAAATTACTTGTATCATTGTCGAAGGGCAAATTAATTTATAAGTAACTAGCATTTGCCCGCGGCTCCGCCCGCATGAATGTCGGTTTTCCGGAAAACCCGACACAGTCATCTGTTATACTAAACATTTTTAAATTGTCAAATTTTCAATAAATAAAGATATTTAATAACAAACTACTCAAATCGACTAATTAAGGGCTTCTGAAACGAAATTCGTCGATGTTTGTTTGTTTATTCGGGCTTCACGCAGAAACAAGCGGGTAGATTTTAGTGAAACTATTACAGTATTAAAGGTACAATTCCTACTTAAATACTGCGGTATGTTTTATGAAAATCGGTTCAGTAGAATTGAAGATATAGCTTGATACCTGTTAAGGTACATAATAAGGTGATAGCCGTTAAGGTACAATAGGTCAAGTAAAAGTGGTTCTAAAGCTTTTTATATATGATTGTATCGGAATTTTTCATGTAGCGGAAAACCGACATTCATGTGGGCGTAGCCGCGAGCAAAAGCTAGTAGATTTATATAAAAAGTCAATAATCACTTATTTGACCTCTCGTACCTTAACGGTGGCTACTACAACAGGGATCAAGCTGTATCTTCAATACTACATGACCGGTTTTAATGAAACATGCCTTAATATTTAAGTCAGAATAGTACCTTTAATACTGTAAGACTAAACAAAATCTACCGCTGGTTTTTGGGTGAAGCCCGATCAAACAATCAAATACAGCTACGGATTTGGTTTCAGAAGCCGTTAATTAGTCAATTTGAGTAGTTTGTTCTTAAATATTTTTGATTTTTGAAAATTTGACATTTAACAATTTTATAATAGTATAGATACATTATAAATTTCCATTCGACCATTAATTACATTTTATTGGTACTTGGGAATTTGAATGACAGTTTTCATCTATTATTATAATAATAAAAATTGTTGTCCATTAATGAAATAATCGAGAAAATTGTCTGACGTGACCAGTTAAAAAAACGTTTTACACAATAAAAAGGCGAAGTATGACGAGCCATTGTTATCATCGCAAAATGGACTGATGCTATGGTATATTGTATATAAAACCACTACCTATGTATAAGGGCTCTTTCAATTTAGACGTTTGGTGTCGGGCCGCTGTTGTACGGTTGTAGTGGCGCTTGTTGTCTCCTGTCGCAGGTCCGCTGCAGTGCGACATCAATCGTCTAAATGGAAAGCGTTCTAGTCATCAGGACGATCGTATATTAGTGATGTCCATTCAATGGTGCTGCTATGAATTTAAATGAGAAAACATTGCTGTTAGTGCTTTTATTAAATAAAATGAAATAAAAAAGACACCGTCATCCCAGAGCATTGCCGATGTTTTCTTTAATTTATGATGCGGATTACATTCATAAATTTTACTCAAGATTAAAAGAATATCCAACCAATTTTTTGATTACCGAAGGAGGTCCAGAGAATCTTTTTTTTAATTAGTTGATTTAGTTAAAAATGGAATTCAATGGTAACAATGTGTTTTCAAAAATACTATATCAACCAAAGAAAGAGTAATGAAAGCATTGAGATATCTCAATTAAACATTTATGTTGTAAAATTAAAAGAACATTTACACATACACACAGGCACTTACGCTAACATCCCATAAGTGTAGGCAGAGACCATAGTATATACTACATACATACAGTCACACCTCTTTCCCATTGGGGTAGGCAGAGACCACTTCTTTCCACCTGCCACGACCGTTTAGTGAGCAAAGTGGATATCCGCAGAACATGTATCACATAAATATTGTGATAATTATTATTTTTTTATTTTTATGAAGTTTTGAATTCCATAGAGCGGAATTTAAATCATCCATAATATATGCAGTTATAATTTAGTAATCCACAAAATACGTTCATTTAACGCACTAGTTAACAACAAAGAACTAAACACGTGGTATTGAGGCGTTTTGTCGTCCCACCGTCGTACCTACACCGTACCGCGTCGCACTCCCTCTCGACGCGTCAACTGTATGGAATTTATGGTAAAGAAACGTCCGTGCGCAATGAGTACGACAACCGCGCCGCGCGCCGCTCCGATGTCGCAACGTTCCGGCACCAAACGCATAAATTGAAAGCGCCCTCCCTAATCGTCAGTCAATTGGTTCCTACGAACAAAGCTGGTAATATTTAAATTGACGACATAGATATGTTTAAACGTATATTTCAGTCACACGGAAATACGTTATAATTCATACGGATTCAAACGCTACGCAGTTCATTTTATCGATTTCATGGGAGCGTGATTTTGTCTATCTTAAGGCGGGACAACGTCACACTGATAATGCCGCATGCAACTCCACGACCTTCTTAAACAAATACTCCTTGTTCGATACTAATTAGAATAATTGTCAACTTTAATGATTAACAAATTCTAAGAATCGCTTACAGAGAAATATTTGTTAATTTAATGAATCATTTTCTAATTGGCGTTGGTAAGTGTTTAATCACACATTAGGCGTGACTCATGAGTCGGATAATATCAAAAATCAAAATCGGTCACTACCTACTTATATAATACTAGCTTATACCCGCGACTTCGTTCTTATTGATGTCCTTAAATACATGTCAGAGACCGTTGAAAATACAATTATAAGGTAACTTTGTAAATTAATATTTCTATCCCTCTGGAACAATTTTTTGGAATAAAAGGTACCTCATGTCCTTCCCTGCACCCCTGACAGTGTGTGCACAAAATTTTATGATGATCGGTTGAATAGTTAAGTCGTGAGAGCGTAACAAACAAACAAACATTCACATTTATAATATTATAGTTAGGATGATCTTATAATTATGTATGTAGCCAATATAGGAGACTGTTTCCATAAAAATTAAATCGCACGCTCTACCTAAAATTCAATTTTATCAAATATTATCAAATTTATCATAACATTATCAAAAAATACTATTATAACTAGGGCATGGATTGATTTGTGTTCAACATCATTATAAATCCGTGGATTTCCACGGCTGGACATGGGCATCTTGGAGATTCTGGCAGATTTTGATTGAATAACAGGATACTAACCCATTATCCTGGTATATCCCTTAGCTGGTTCTCACAGCAACCAAGAGAAATAATGGAGTGAAATAATAATGACTATTATGCCGGCGATATACAACAAAAAAAAGTTATGTTACTAAATCTAAAATATGTGCATACGTAATAAGTATGGAATAAAACACTATTGTTATTTAACAAAACCAATGTTTTTTTTTTTATATATGAATCAAATGTTAATGTCATAAGTACTGAATATTACAGATTTTTTTTCGAAAAGTTTTCAAAGTAGTTCTTTTTCCGAAATCGTGTTCGTTCAATCCCTAAGTTATGCCGGGATTAAAAAATACTCCAATGTAGTTCTAGAACAGAATACGAGAAATTGCCTACCCATCCATTTGTCACTTCTCATAGACTAGTCTCGTTCTCGTTGAACCCTGGAGGTTAAAGGAACATTTATTTAAATGATAACACAGTCATAGCTATGCCATGATTATTAAAATTCATTACAAAATCTCTGATAATATAAAAGACAATATATAAAGACCATGATAATAAATATGATGTAGCTAAATGAACGTTTAAGAATAAGTGTAAAACTATTCCGTTACATACATACATAGATACCTACATAGATACATAGTTACACTTGTTACTTAATAAAAGCGTGTTAAAAATGGCCAGTTTTGAAAAATCACTTTATTCTGTTGAAGAGTTCTAATCAGAGATCTTATCAACTGATAACCGTTGTGGATGAAAGGTTCTTGAGTGATGATCAAGGACCGTACGTGTACAGGCCGGCCGAAATGGCATCCTTTGTCTTTTTGTTTCAACGTCTGACGCATCCCGCTGTGTCGAGGACATGGCATAACGGTTGTGTGGTTTGCGCCCACTAAAAACTGCACGCCTGTAGCCCATGTAGCGTGCCCAGCCGCGGGGGTTACGCGCGTATTTGTCCTCGCCGCCCTTCGTTTATGATATAATGTCCCTAGTAGTAGTCTCCGAAATAATGCCCCTAGACATTGACAACACATACAGCTATACTTAACGGACCAAATTACTTGTTTATTGTTAAGCTTTCATTTTATGGGTTTTGTGAGTGCTAAGTTTAATAATATTGTTTTAAATTAAGTTTATATATATTTTATAAAGTGATATAACCATATTTAAGTGTTGAATGATCTCAAAAATGACGCAGTTTGCCGTGTGCAGTCTCCACATTTTTTAGCTAAATAAAGCTAGAAAAATGTGACCCGGACTGATTGATATAGAAAAAGATGCTCTTTTACTTTGTGTATATAACTCAAATTTCGCAAAATGTCACTTAACGGTCTTTTAGTAAACGGACGACAGCACGGTGATTCAGACGGCTTCTTGCAACAAAGCGAAATACGTTCATTGTGGCACTCTCTCAGAATAATGATGTCTTTATACTGAGGGCGCTCTACAGGGAGTTATTCAATAGTGGATGTCATGGAGCTGATGATAATAATATATACACGTAGACACACTATGGGTGAAGGCTTGTTGGTGTTTTTAAACGACGTTTTCGGCGATATTGACTTTACAGTATTAGTATATTCGGGATCAGGATTTTTTTTTGCGTCGGATAAACTGGGTTTTGATAAAACTGAAACAGTTTATTGGCATTTGAAACAATGCGACTTTAAGGTTAAATTCTTAGTGTCTAATTTAATTTTTATTTAAGTTTATTTAAAATAGAAAATAATATAATGCTTATATCTGGGATATAAGCAGGTTTTACTTTTCCAGATTTAAGGTCTAAACGCATTTGCGCTGCGCTGCGCGACGCAACGCGCAGTGTAGTGCAGCGGCTGAACGCACTGGTACTTGCAGCCTCAGATTACAAACAAAAGGCAGTAGAAAACGCGGAACACAGGAGTGATGCCAACAATTGTAATACAAAATGCAAAGATAAATACAAGCTCGAGTCAGTCTTAAATACAACCTCATAGTTGTACCACGTCTAGTGTATTTGAATATATACTTTTAATTATGCCAGTTGGCGTGATTAAATCTTGTAAAAATTATTATCAAAATTAAAAACAAATTCTTTGGAGTATCATTTCAGAGAAGTATATGGATATTATTAATATTTTAACCTTTTAATTGGTACTATTATACTGCCGATGACTAGGAACACAAAACCTCTTCAAAAATCAATGGTGTTGCCAAGTGATATTTAAATATTTTCCGTGAAATAAAGGCATATCTATGAGGTAAAGATAATTCATTAGTTTGTTAAGCTTCTTTGTTTAACAACAATCTATAGATACAAAATGAAATAGTGATATGATATTGTAGAGAATCTTGTATAAAATTAATTTGTGATTGAACCTTGTAAATGATTATCTTTTGTGTCGTTGTTTTTGTTAATCTGTTTGCTAGTTGAAAATTTTCTGAAATGAGTGAAATTGTGAAATACTAATACTCAAGATGGCCGTCAAATATTTTAAACTGAAAACTCGAAAACGTTAATAAATGGTATAGTTTGCTAAAACAATAAAATATTGGGAAATGCAAAGGAACTTTATTGTCGACGTCCACAGCTTCACACTTGCTTGAATTTAGTTACTGATGTCAGTGAGCGTCACGCGAATTTTGATGGAAATCACCTTCAGTCCACATGTGCCGCTTAGAGGCGATAGTATTATGGTATAGCCATGTAAAGCGTACTACTAACAAATTGAAATTAACTCTATACAGCTGGCTGTATAAACGCGACAAAATTCTGTAGATCAATGGCCTGAAGAATGACTAAACGAGTTGTCATATTTTGTAATATGTACCGTACCGCGAATGACAACCGTTTTTATGTATACCATATAAAATCCATTAAATATCTTAATTGATATAAATCTTAATTGATATAAATAACGATTAAATAAATTTTATAAAATTTTCAGTAATTATTTAAAACAATGTATTTTTTTAGTTTTACATTTTATGCTGTCAGATAGATCAGACACAATAAAATATTTAATTTATAATAAAGAATTTAAGTTGTAATTAACTTTTTAAGTATTCCACACATGCATCTGAAAGCACTCTTTACTGTATGGAAGAGAAATAAGAAATTCATAAATTATTTTTTATACTGTGCGACCCTGTTTCCAACTGCAAGCGTTATTCACGCGGCCGAGGTGTCCGCGCAGGGCCACGTAGTCGCCTGCTCCGTTGTTCAAATGTGTCTTGTTTTCTAAATTCTTTGTATGGAACAAATTCATATCTATACATATCGCTCATCCAATAGAATAATGACGTAATTGTAAAAAGTTAAAATTTTATTTTGTTATTAATTTGGATGATTTGCTGTTTAATATGGATTTTTTTCGAGAATGCCCATATTATTAATAATAATCTATAAATAAATTATGAAAAATCATGATAATTGATATGATTTACAAAATGGGTATAATCTAATTTTAAACTGAAACACTTCACTTCTTTGTTTATGGCGTTTGACCAATTTGGTACAATTCTGCCAGTATTCAGTTATGGAAGTGTCATAAACTTAGGGGGTGGTGATCGGTGAAGATAGAGAATTTTGGTTTTGGAAAGACAGATAAATTGCAATAAATTAATTGCGTCATTGTTCTATTGGATGAGTGATATTATAAAATCGTAAACGAGCCGTGTCTGTACTACAATGAATATTTTTTCAAACAAAACATCCCTACAGTTGTACTTATGTTACCGGAGCCAAAAATAAAGTTTTTAGAAATTTTGTCTGTTTGTCTGTGCGTTTGTGCACGCTAATCTCAGAAATGGCTAAACCGATTTGAATGCGGTTTTTACCGTTGAATTATGTCAAGCTTCCTCTAACATTTGGTGATTGTTTCATTTATCATTAATTTTTATTAAGATCGGAGAAAATGATTTATGTATAATTTCGCTCTTATCGAATGCCCACGCGGACGGAGTCGCGGGCACAGCTAGTATAAAATATATTGCCGCGACCGCGCAGCGACACATCGCGTCGTACATTGCAGCGCAAGTGCATTTGAACATTTATAGTTGAAGGTCAGTTGAACCATTTCCACTTACGCATCATAGATGATGTGATTCGCTTAACACATTTGCCCTTCAGCCGAATAAATATGACCAGGAAAGTCGGTTTAATTCTCGACTGCAACTCATTTCTACTCGGTTGAACCGCCAAATTGTCTTTTTCTTTAAATTTTTTGAATAGTTATTTGAATTCTGTCATTACACAAGTGTGTTAAAAACTATGTATGAAACGGTAACATTGCAAAATTTATTCCATTATTTTCCAATAAACAATCACATAAACTAAACGACGTGTTTCATTTACGTCCTTTACAATGTTCATTTGGTTGATTGCAAGTTAATACTCTCAGCCGAAGTAGGTATCGGTCTATACCGCGCAAGCGCACCTTGCTGCTGTACACAATACGTTAAGGTCGAGAAATCTGGAGACAATTCAAATGAACTACTTTATACACGCATTCGACAATAGAACAATCAGCACGAAATACTATTTGTGGGCTCTTACTGGGAAATATATGTCAGCTAGCAAGAAAGGGGCGCCGCATTACATGGAAAACCTTACTTACACCTGAGGATTTCTTAAGTTTTGATGATATAGCTGAAAAACATTTTAAGGGTAAAATAAAGCAATATTTAAGAAATCATCTCCAAATCAAATAAAAAATGAATTTAATATGAAAGACGATGAAGAGACAATTTTAAAGTTAATAAAATTTTGTCTAAAGCAATATCATATATAATATATACTGGCATAAATATAAAGATATTATTATAAGTATAAATTTATATGATGTGTAAAAAAAAACGAAAATAAATAGACCAGTTTTATAAATATTTTTAAGACGATATAATTTAAAACTACTCCGCAGCGAGAGCGCACACAGTCATCGATTGGGGTTGAACTGAAAACGCGTTCTAGCAACAGTCGAGTCGAGTCAGTCTAGGCATTTCTTTTTTTCTGCATGAGATCGCTGTTAGCCTTGACGGCTTTTACAGTTTCACCGGGCGGGATGGCGAGCGCGGAGAGCGCTCCAGCCGTTGCCTTAAAGGCAAGAACGACTTAAGGGCGACTAGCGCGAGGGAACCCCGGCTTGGATCGTCGCAGACAGTCGCAGGAGCGACTGTCGGGGAAAGCGCTTCGCCGAATAGGGCAGAAGCGATAATAGCTTAGACACCGTCCCCGCCGGCGGGGTTCAGTGTAAGTGTAGGTGACGGCGCGGTTAACTTCATATCTGAGTTCAAGATGAAGTTAAGCGCACCGCATTGTGTGGTACTAATTTTGTGCCTATTTCGTGATTTTAACCCGGAAATAGTTATTTAGCGGTCGCGTTGCGGTCGCGGCATACTACCACCGGCTCGGAATGCAAGTTATACTGAGAAGAGCCGACAAAAAACACAATATATTTTGCAGCTAACGCCTAGGTACAGGATTGTACCTAATAGCGATGGACGAAGACTGCCTCCGGCCCCGTCGACGGGGTCGGCGTACGGAGTGTTGGCTCGAGCCGTTCGCGGCGTCGCTGGGAGCGTGAAGTGCTCGAGTTATTTCGTCGTCGGGGTCTAATAGTACTACGTGTCGTGGTCGGAGGAATTGCACAGTAGGCTCGTAGTTAGCGGCTGCCACTACCAGCGGGTTGGGACGGTCGGGGGCGCGCTTGAAGTACCTTTTGGATACTCGCAGAAGTATTGAAGTATTTGGACATGGTCGGAATGAAGGTCGACATTTCGGATAAACCAGGGAGCACCTACGGCTTTACAGAGGAACCGGTTCTGTAGGGTCTGGAATTTGTAGAGGAGATTCGGAGTGGCGTGTGCAAACGCAACGCTCGCATACGACATGACTGGGCGGATGCACGTTTTGTAAAGAGTCACCTTTACAAAACGTGCATCCGCCTACAAAGGGACAGTTTATTACGTTTGTTGATCATGGGATAAAGGCGGCCAAGTATGAAGGCGGCCCGATCACGGACCGCCTTGATATGGTGCCTGAAGGACATCCTGTCGTCTAGGATGACACCCAGATATTTTACCTTTCTTGTCCATGGGACAGGACGGCCAAAGAGGGTGATAGGGGGAACGGCATGACGACGTGGGCGATAGTGGACGCTGGTGGGTGGGACATGGCGTTTCCTCGTGAAGAGCACTGCCGCGCTCTTCTCGGGGTTGACCTCGATCCTCCACCTACGGAACCAATCGCCCAGTTTGGTAGCGGCGGCTTGCAGGGAGCGTGCGACGACAGCACGTTTCCAGCCAGTGGCGAAGATAGCGGTGTCGTTCGCGAATAGGGCGAGAGTGGTGTTACGCGAACGAGGAATGTCGTTCGTGTAGAGACTGAATAAGAGCTGGGAGAGCACCGAGCCTTGAGGGACTCCGGCGCGGATGGGACGGCGCGACGAATATGCACCTTCGACTCGATATCGGAAAGAATGGTTTGACAAGTAGTCTCGTATGATGAGCACGAGACGATCCGGCACACCGTAAGAGTATAGCTTGTAGATCAAGTCATTGTGCCATACTTTGTCATATGCCTTTGCCACATCGAGAAATAGGGCACCTGTGAGGGCGGCGGGACGACGATTTATGCCGTTGAGGATGTGCTCCGTGTTGCGGTGCACTTGCTGGACGCAAGAGTGTTTGGCTCGAAAGCCGAACTGCTCATCGATTAATATGCCTGTGGAAACAAAATCTTTGAGTCGTACGAGGAATACGCGCTCGTAGATTTTACCGAGGGACTTGAGGAGACCTAGTCATATTGCATTGACATATACTTTATATAGGTACAGCTTGCCAAAAGAGTAGAAAATAATGGGGGCGCCATTGTTTTGTTCATGTGGCAACCCACTGTAAGCTCCAAAACAATAATTTAACAATTGAGTCGACAAATCACTCTCAGATACGAGTCACATCAGCGGTTCTTTGGAAAATATTGTCGAGACCAGAAATAATTTTTTTGGGCCTCGTATTCCGCCAGACATCGTCTGTATACCTTAATTAAAACTTCCTTGGCAGAGCTTCGCCTTAAAATAGCCTTTTTAATTTTTATTTTTTTTTAATTTCTTGTAATTAGGCTCTCTTTGGTGCTTGAAATTACAAAATTTACGAACTTGTATGGTCTGCTTGTTATTATTTGACGAATGTTGCCAGCGTTAAAAAAAGTTAGTTCCATTTCTACACTTTTATGCCAATCTATACTCTATACGCCACGCGTCGTGAGATTTGTAGTTTCCAAGTCAAGTAATTGTAAAAAACTAGGTATGACCAAGTAATTTTCCTGATTTGGGTATTTATTAATTCACCATTGATTAAAGTTTTCTATTTTTCTTGATTTTGACAGTAATTATAATGTATTTAATGCAGGTAACTAGGGAGAAACTTATATGTAGATAGGACTTTATTTTTTAACAGATTCAAAATGGATATGGACTATTTAGCAACGATTTTTTACAGCTCTATCCAAAAATGTGTAAGTAGGTTATTATTTTCATAAATTGTAGGAGTGCAAGTTTAGGTAATTCACAGGATTATCCTGTTATTTTTAAAGAGTTTGAAACTAAGTTTATTATCTTAAAACATTATGCAGACGCCACGAAAGCCGCGACCTTTCTGTTCAATGAGTATGTAATCAAAAATAGGTAAGGTACCTGCTACGTCGTCGGAATCGGCCGAAGTTTGCCGAAGTGTATTTTTGATAACGATCGGACAGTACGTGCGTGTATTGCGCATGTTCGCTCGCTACTTAGCTACCGAGATTATGTAACACTTAGATATAAGTATGGTTTGTATCTAGAGCATTTTTTTCTACTTACGTCACGTTCATAAGTGTACCTAATATTATATAGTATATATATAGGTACTAGTGTTGCGCTACCTACCTCAACTACAGTGCGGTAACGTTAATTTATTCTTTAACTGTAATAATTCTCTCGAGACGAAACGAGTTTCGCAAAGGTGAAACATAGGTGTACTGTTTATGCTTATAGCTAGTCACACCGAGCTGACAATAATAATAATATTGTGGTTTATTTTTTACACACACACATTGGTCTAGCCCCAAATTAGGATTCCCTGTGCCTTGGGTACTAGATGACGATATACATACTTATAAAGGTAAATGCTAGTACAGGTATAGATAAACATCCATAACTCAGGTGCAAACATTTGTGCTCATGCCACAAAGTTGTGTAAGTACATTGGTGGTGTAGTGGTTATAGATACGACTCACAATCGAAAGATCGCGAGTTCGATTCCGGTCCCCGTACCACTGAGTTATTATTTGTAATTCATGTACGGTCTGCATTGTAGACACCAATGTACTCAACGGAGAAGGAAAACTTCGTGAGGAAACCTGCATGCCCGCACGGGTGT
>WUAW01016287.1:156345-169948 GCA_017165845.1 Thaumetopoea pityocampa | reverse complement strand
CGCGCTGGAATTCGATTGGAGAGGCCTATGTTCAGCAGTGGACAGCTATGGGCTGAAATGATGATGATGTTCTTCTATACTATTATAAAATTGTTAAATGTCAAATTTTCAAAAATCAAAGATGTTTAAGAACAAATTATTCAGATCGACTAATTAAGGGCTTCGGAAACCAGATCCATCGATGTTTGTTTGTTTATTCGAACTTGAGACAAAAACTAGCTGGTAGATTTCAGTCAAACTTTTACAGTCTTGAAGGTACTATTCCGACTTAAATAATGCAGTATATTTCATCAAATGGTCAGGGAGTATTTGCTCTTTTAGCCTGTCCGGCAAATAGACTTAAGTATACGGGTAAGCGACTCCGGCCTCCCGAGCTACTACTGTCTCTTCCAAGATAGTAGCATCCTATATCCTGTACTCCTTTTCCCAAATTCCATATTCCTTACTCAAAACACCTTTCCTACCTCAACCCCTTTCCTTTTCTTTTCGTGGGAACGCAGTTAGGAACTTTAACGTTTTAGGATCTTAAAAATGGCGGCGTCGTGGTTCGCCACCCGACACGTCTCGTTTCCCGCGGGTGTGAAAAGTGGGCTACTAAGAGCCACTTTGGNTTAAAAATGGCGGCGTCGTGGTTCGCCACCCGACACGTCTCGTTTCCCGCGGGTGTGAAAAGTGGGCTACTGAGAGCCACTTTGCTCGTAGCAACTGGAAAGAAGTGGTCTCTGCCTACCCCAATTCTTCGGTAGTATAGTGGTCAGTATACCCGCCTGTTACGTGGGAGACAAGGGTTCGATTCCCCGCCGAAGAGCCAGGGAAAAAGGCGTGAGTGTATGTATGTATGTATTTCATCAAAATCGGTCTAGTAAAAAGGAAAATACTGCTATACTATTATACTTGATCCCTGTTTTAATAGCCGCCGTTAAAGTACGAGATCTCAAGTAAAAGAAGTTTATGGCTTTTTATATAAATCTATGATTCTTTCGGGATTTTAAATATAGCAGAAAGCCAAGATTCATGTGGGTGGAGCCGCGGGTAAAAGCTAGTTTAAAATAAAAGAATAAATAAATAGATCATTTCTTTTTTTAGACTTTTTATACTATTTATACTTTTTAGCTACGGTTATAATAGCGTTTTTAATTTCTCTTCATATATAAAGAAAAATAAAACTATTAGTATGAGTAACTATGTAACTATTATATTTAGTTATTTTTATAAAAATAGTTGTAACAGGTTAAAGGAGTATTCAAAGACATATTCTTAAGGACGTAATTAACTGCGTTTGGAATGCTATATGATTCCATATTATACACATTCCATCAAAGGATATACAGTTCACAGTCCGGCTATTAATGGCGATCCGATCCTATTCTCGTGACCATGAGAGTTTTTATTATTTATTTATTTATTTACCCTACATACATTGTATATGTAAAGGAGGACTTAATGCCAAAGTCATTTCTACCAGTCAACCTTTAGGTAGTACGGAGATAATAAAGTATATGCAGTAAGCACAATCTAATGTAGATGAAAATACAACAAAGATGATATAAATTATTTTTTTATGATTGATATTTCTTAGTCGATTTTTCAGGAATTTCAAAAGAAGCAAAAACATGCAATTCTATTAATAATCAGGTTTGAAGAAGCACAATAAGACATAATTATCCAAACAACATATAGTTTCTAGATAAGAAATAATAGAGACTAGAATAGGATACTCATAGAATAGAATACTCTTTCATCTCCAGTCCATATTCGTCTCCACTGCAGGTGCATGGATCTCCACTAATCAGGAGGAGGATTGACCGTAGTCTGCCCAGCTGGCCTAGTGTGGGTTGGTAGACTTCACACGCCCATGTGACCATGCGATTTCCTCACGAAGTTTTTTCTTCTCCGTTAAGTGGCATCTACAATGTACACCGTACATAAATTAGAAATAACTCAGTGATCAAACCTTTTCGATCGGAAGCCGTGTCTGGTACCACAAACCATCAATATACTTCTTATTGCACACCAATAAAACAAATTTTAGAAACATAATAAACAACAAATATAGTGAACATTGTGTACATATAGATTAATCGGGTAAAGTAAAAAAAAATAGATAAAGTTAAACGAGTTTTGCATAGCTCTCGAGCCTGGAATTAGTGTTTCGATATTTGTAAGTGAACGGGCCCCACGGTACTCCGGTAGCCCTACACAGTCCATTATGCGAGCGGGCAACACATGTACCATTTCGCCACCCGCCGCCGCCGACACCCAACCAGGCTTACCTTAATCGTCACCACGAGCCAACTCCTTGTTTACCACGTTAATAATACACTAATAAGTACAAATTAACATATAACTCATTGGTGCCTTTTATGGGTAAACATTAATTTTTTTTTGAATATTTGTCACTGTTAGCATTAATTTATTATTATAATATATATTTTTCACCTTCGACTTATTATCTAATACAATATTTATTCTCTGTGATAGCTGGAATTTACGTGACATAATCGATGTGCAAACCAACCGCACTACGCCAGCGTGGTAGATTACGGCCTAATCCCCCTTCTAATCACCGGAGGTCCATGCTCCTGTAGTGAGGACGAATATGGACTGGGGATGAATCGATGTCTTCAGATCCGGAGGTCTGGGGTTCCAACTACGGCCAAGCACGTTAACATTATCATAATTTCCTCATGTTTTCAAGAAGGCACGTAAGATGCTAAACACTGAATGGTGTTTTAAACTCTGGTCATAGCAGGTATTATGGGAGGTTACGGGGAGGACATCAGATGGTATCCGATCATCTCGACTCTTCTCACAGTCTCATCTTCGACAGTAATATCATAATCTGACTTAACTGAGTATAAGCGTTAAGATAAACATAGCGAACGGCTGACCAGTTTAATTCCCTGTAGATTTATCGTGAAAGTCGGCCAAAAAAAATATAAATCATAGAACATCTATCAATCAGGAGTAGTTAATCAGAAAGGATCGCATCAGCAAATATAGATATAAGTACCTATATAATATAGAACCAATCCTAATTCTTATTCTTAAAATAATACGAATTAAAGGAATAAAAATGTGACGCTTTGCTCTATATTTACAAATAAAAAAGCAATAAATAGTGCACGGCACTAATAAAGTAACTAATGAAGTATGCTTCAAAAGAGATATAATACTGATTCGAACTGAACCCTTTTCGTTCAACTGCGTTCAGTTTCATCATCATCAGCCCCATCGACTGTCGCACCGCAGGGCACGGGACCTCTCTCACAATGAGAGGAGATCTGGTATGGATATATAGAAGTAAGTCTCGTTGTGAATTACCCTAATCTGGAGATGGATTAGACCATAGCCTACCACGTTGGCCTAGTGTGAATTGGTGGACTGCACACACCTGTGTAGGCATTCAGATTTTTTCATAAAATCTTCCTTCTCCGTTGAGTATATTGCTGTCTACAATGTAGACTGTATATGAGTTTTAAAATAATGGTACTCGACCGAGTCGAACCCACGAACTTTTGATCCCAAGTTATGTCTGATATAACTACTAATGTACTTGTCTGTTGCATAGCCGTTCATTATTTCAATATTATCAGCTCGTGCAAGTTTACTGCTGGACATAGGCCTCCTCTGTAAAAAGAAGGAAATTTGTCATAATCTCCTCGCTTGGCATGCATCTTAGAAATTGCAGTAGATTTTGATTGAATAACAGGATAACGTTGCTGCCAGTTATCCCAATACACCTGCTGGTTCTCAGAGCATCCACAGAAAGAGGCTACTGTTATGCTGATGCTACACAGCAATAGTACATTGCACCGCTGTAACATTAGCAAAAACAGTCAAAAAAACTCAAGTCAGGATAATGTGAAGGTGAGGAGTTTAATTACAATTTATAATGTTATATATTTTGTTTCTCTTGCTTTTTTTAGATTAAAACATTATTAAAAAGTTGAATATAAATCCTTTTTAATTAACTCTGAAATGAGTTTATTCATGTTATTTAAATTAGGCAGTTTTTTGGGATGCTCTACATATTCATTATATTTTTTGATGCTTTTAAATTACCTGTGTTATTTATATAGACTTTTAAATGAATTATTGATTGCAGTATAGTGTACTTTTTCTTAGCAGTGATGTGTTGTTTGTGATGGAATTTGTACACCTACTAATACATTCTTAAAATTTTTTATTGCATCTAAAATATGTACTGTCAGTTTTTTAATAATTATAAAGGGTAGTGGGGCAACCTACTAAATGAACGTTGATAGCGATAGTGTTTATACAACGTCCCGACATCAACCAATGAGGGCAGAGACAGGCCCCGCCAGTCAACACTCGTCTAGCTCGAAGATCTTCCCTTTTCTGATGCCGCCACTTCTGCCAAACTTTGACCCTATAACGACCCTGGTGACGTAATCCTTAACGTCATCATGTGTCATATTTATTTCGCCAAAGGGAGTACCCTGTAATTTGCTACTAGTTGTCAAATGTCATTACTGCATACACGCAACAAATGCAAACTTCATTTATATCAGTTAGATCTATTGTCTAGATCTACTACCGTACAATTAACATACCACGTTTTGCCACGTACGGTGAAATTGAAGAACGAACTGCCGTTAACGGTTTCCTTAATTCGTACATTTTGGCTGTAAGAATTAAGTAGTATTATTTTTACATACCAATTTTACGTACTATGGACAAATTTAAAGCATGACCACTATAAAGCTGCATTTTGTATGCTGTTATAAGCAGCTGCAATATACGAGTTCACCTCCATTATGTTAGACTGATTTGTGCAGTGGTAGTGACCCTGCTCCAGGTGCCAATGAGTCCCAGGTTCTAACCTGGTAGGGACAAACTTTGTGTGATGAGCACAAATGTTTGTATCCGAGTCTTGGACGTATTTATCTATCATATATAGTAAGTATTGGAACTAGACAAGCGTGTGTGTGCAAGTATCTAGGATATTGCAAGCGAAAAGATTTCAGAATTAATCATGCTTCAAGTTTGTTAATAGTACTTAATAAACATGAACTGGAAAGTATTATATATGTTGGACGATCTTATCGCAATATGCGATCTCTTTCAGGCAATCTTTGGATATGATTCATTGAAATATAGTGGTATATTTGACAACCAGTGTTCATAATTAATATTGTCATATTTATTTTTATTATATACTATATTCACACAACAATAAGAATCTAGTTAGTAAAACTGTAACACTGATTGTCAGGCAACGCAAACCTTAAACTAATGAATATAGAAACATGAAATTTTGCACGAAAATATAATGTAAGTAATGACTAAAAAAAGATTTTTGAAAATTAGTCCCCTAAATTGGTTAATATTCATCTCATCGAGCACATACCTATATCTGTCATATATATGTGATATATTTAACGACTGATTGGTTCAGTGGTAGTGAACCTGCTTTCTGTGCTAATTGATCCTGGGTTCGAATCCCGGTAGGGACACACTTATTGTGATGAGCACGAATATTATACTCGAGTCATAGATATTTATCTATATATGTATTAACATTTATCTATAAGTATGTATATCGTTGTCTAGTACCCAAGACACAGTGAATCCTAATTTGAGACTAGTTCAATGTGTGTGAAAAGTATTCACAATATTACATTATTATTTATCATTATTATATAATCTAATTATTTAAATCGTGGACGTAGCAAAATCTGTCAAAATCCTGATTATAAGTGATTACTGCAGCCTTTGGAGTTCTAAAAATGTACGAGAAGATACTCCAATTCAGCTGATAATTAATAGATTCCAATGCTGCTGATTGATGATGATAGCTTTGATATTATGGCGAACTGAGTTGTGATGTCTATACTTGCGTAACCATATACAAATAGAAATATTGATGGCATTTATGTTTCTATAAACAGGAGGTCTGAGATAGAAACAAGTTTAGGTATTTCGTGGTAAATTAAAAATAAAGTTATGGTGCTTATTCTAAAGTGATGGTACCTATTCTAAAGTCATGGTGCCTATTTTAAAATAATGGTGCCTATTTATTTGAGCTTGTTGAATAAAATTCTATAATGATATGAAATCATGTCGCATGTTATAATTAAAAATAAAGTTATGGTGCTAATTCTAAAGTGATGGTACCTATTCTAAAGCCATGGTGCCTATTCTAAAATAATGGTGACTACTTATTTGAGCTTGTTGAATAAAGTTCTATAATGATATGAAATCATGCCGCATGTTATAATTAAAAATAAAGTTATGGTGCGTTTTCTAAAGTGATGGTACCTATTCTAAAGTCATGGTGTCTATTCTAAAATAATGGTGCCTACTTATTTGAGCTTGTTGAATAAAGTTCTATAATGATATGAAATCATGTCGTATGTTATAATTCTTTTAGAAATAAAGACAAGGTGGCTTAATTTTAAAAGGTTTAATATAAATGATTTTTTATTTTATAATATTATTTTTAAAGGTTAATACATAAAGGCTTTTTAATTTTATAATATTATTTTTATAATGTAGACACATTATGTTTAATTACATATGTCTGCAAGTTTTTACTAATATCTCTGTCATATCCTTATATCCTTATCTCTGTTATATCCTTATATAACATTAATATAAAATGTTGTTATATTTAGTGACTGATCAATTATAATTATTAGCAATTATTTTATAAGCTTATAAACTGTAATGTTGCATATCTATCTTATTACTATTATAAAATTGTTAAATGTCAAATTTAAAAATCAAAAATATTTAAAAACAAACTATGCAGATCGACTAATTAAGAGCTTCTGAAACTGAATCCGTCGATGTTTGTTTGTTTGTTTGTTCGCGCTTCACGCAAAGAGCAACAGGTAGATTATGGTTAAACTGATATAGTCTTAAAGGTACTATTCCGACTTAAATAATAGAGCATATTTCTTCAAAATCGGTCCATAGGTCGTAGAATTGAAGATACAGCTTGATTCCTGTTTTAGTAGCCGCCGCTAAGGTACGAGAGGTCGAGTAAAAGTGGTTCTTTGACTTTTTATATGAATCAATGATTGTGTCGAGCTGTTGCGGAAAACCGACATTCACGCGGGCGGAGCTGCGGGCAGACGCTAGTTATATTATAAAATTATTAAATGTAAAATTCTGTAAAGATATATAAAAAAATACCCAGATCGGCAAATTAAGGGCTTCTGAAACCAAATCCATCAATGTTTGTTTGTTTGTTCGGGCTTCACGCAAAAACCAGTGGGTAAATTTTGGTTAAACTACTGCAGTTTTAAAGGTACTATTTCAACTTAAATACTGCGGCACGTTTCATCAAAACCAGTCCAGTAGAATTGAAGATACAGCTTGATCCCTGTTTTAGTAGTCGACGTTGAGGTACGAGAGTAAAAGTGGTTCTTAGGCTTTATTATATATAAATCTATGATTGTTTCGGTATTTTCCGTGTAGCAGAAAACCGACATTTATGCGGGCGGAGCCGCGGGAAAAGTTAATAATATATTATTTGGACATTTTTACATACATAGAACTAGTTCTAAACTAGGATGCCCTATATCTTGGGCATTAGACAACGATATAAATGATTATATAAATAAATACCCTTACATATACAGATAAATAAGACCATGTATCAGACACAAATATTTGTGCCATTACACAAAATAACATCTCCGGGTTCGAACCCGGTACTCGGTGGCAGAGAAAGCAGTGTCACCGCCATTGTGCAATCAATTATTATCAACGTATGTGCGCAATAAAGGATTTGAATTAATGTTTCGTGCAAATTGTACCCACGAGTCTGACAGTGATTTGATACCACCTACGAACAATAAATTATAAATACTCCGTCGTCCAAGTCCTTGCCGGGAATTTTCTCTTTTATTTTCATTCACACGCTCCGTCGAAGTTTGTCCTTTCCTTTTGTCAAACGTAAGTTCTATTGTAAGAGTTGTCATTGTTATGCTACCACCTCGACGAGACACGGAAAACTTTTTTTCAAGCGCGTTTCTTATCCTATACCTGTGTTAATATACTACGGAGTTGAAGTTCCGAATTATTTGTACAAATACCTACAATATTACTTACCTTTTTGACGCAGAGAATATCTTACATATGACTACCGCAATTCGTGAGGACAGTTTGTGGGGCTAGTTAGAGTCTTATTGACAAACATTTTCTGCTACATTCATCAATACATTAGTGGGACTTTTGGATCTGCTGTAGATGACTCGCTATTGAGTACTATTTGGAGGAATATTAGACTCGCTCCTGGAAACATGAGCCAAGTTTGCCGCCGTCCACTCGTACATCAATTGTATAAATGTTTAGGGCTCATTATATTACCTATATCTCTATGTTTAAATAGTATAAAACAATATCGCTAACTGAATCTCTCTGTTTATCTACTCAGCTTTTGTAAATTGCGGAACAAATTTTGATACGGTTTTTACAATCAATTAGAGAATTTTTTCCAGAAAATAGATTCAAAATTAATTTAAAAATAGTTAAGTCTTTCTTCAAAGTAAATTATCAGATGAATAAAGATTCTATCATGGTTGGAGAAAAGATATTGAAAGGGAAAGGACACGCAGTTAGAGCTTTGGGAGGCATCAGGAAACTACAGAATGAAGCGAGTGCCTGAACTCTACAACGGTTACGAATAAGTAACCATTTCAATTGAGATTGTTAAACTGAGACATGGTCATACTTGCGGAGATTACAAATTAATCGTGATTTAAAAACCATACAAGTATAAAAATCATTTAAGAATAATGGGCCTCAGCGTTATCCTGTTATTCAATCAAAATGTACTGCGATCTCTAAGACGTCTGCCAAGCGTGGAAACATTTTAAAAACATTTTAAAAATATTGTTTTTGTTCGCAGCGGTTAACACAAAACACTAAAAATCTCCACAAATAAAATACCAACAAGCTAGTCTTTTTTTGCAAAAAGACAATTAACGAGATTAATTAATGTTCTGTGTCGAAGTATTTTCACGGTTGTTCCTTGAATAAAGACGAGCCTCCTGAGAAACGTCTGAGGCGTAACGCCGAGATTCCGCTCGGCTGGTGGATTCGAGTGAGATGACTGGTTAATTGCCTTGTACGCAGCGCACGTACTGCCGCTGACATGTCACAAGACGTCTGCCACCGGCAGCGGCGATCCGTCAACGAATTCCGATCGGGAAGAGCGAAAAAGACACGAGCTGAGCATGCGCTGATAAAAAGTTGCGGAGCAGGAGCTGCGCCGCGGGAGGCAGCGCTCGCCGCCTGCGCCCGCGTCGGCTCCCCGCCCGTGTCGCCCTTCGCGTAACTGATGCGTGCGCAACTGAATCGCGCGATTATCATATCCACTGGTACACGATACATCCTTTTTTAAATATTACCAGGAGTCATTGATATTAAATAGAAATCTATTTAATTATTACTGAAAGACGGAAATGCTGTTGGTTTGGTTATATTTTTCTACAATTTATATTTACAATGTTACTTAGGCCTGTGATTAGAGCTAGAGCTAATTTGCAAACAAAAGCTGCCTACAATTGGCACAAATATGTTTTATTTTTTTAAAGTAGGCAGGTATGCGATTGATGCTAAATGTCCTAGTTCCCAGTATTGTTTGAAGAATCGGCGGCGAAGGGCCGGCCGGCGGGCGCGCGCCGCGACTCACAAAAACAAAGCCGTCTGGTGCGGGGCGCAGTGCGCGCGCATCCGCAGCGGTAAACGACATTCACAACGTTTACAATCGTGCGCATACACGCCGCGAAGTTACGCGGGGACCAGCACGCACGTGTACAACAACACCTCAATAGAATTTAAAATGTAATCCGTCCGTGATTATACAAAACCCAATGCGGGCAAAAGGTTTTTGTTTAATATACCGTAACATTGGCGTGTGTTAAGTTTTGACGAATAAGGTAAATGTCCCAGTGGTGTGCGCGAGCGCACCGCCGCAGCATAGCAATGGCCGGCCGGTGCGTCTGCAGACGCCAGCGTCATACGAATGATTCTATATAACGGATCGACCCGATTATTTCTGTCCATTTCATGACTGTTTAATAGCAATGTTAAACTCGGCGAAAGCAAACACACACGCCCTGTTTATCGAATATTTTACGATCTTCACCGGATTCATTTTAAAATGCTAAAGCTTTGTGGAAGCGGCTGAAAGATTGTTTGATTCAAACGGCGGGTACTAGCTCTACTATTTCAGATATTTATATTACAGTTAGTCATTTAACGTTCTGATTTACCTGCATGTATGTTTATTCAGATTCAGGTGTTTATAATACACGAATACTTTATTTCAAATAAGATTTACCGCTTGAGAAATAATTCGGCGTCCAACATCTGGTTCGATGTTTGCGTATTTACCTCGTTCATTACGCGCCATAACATCATCGAAGATCTGATTTTAATAGCAGATTCATGGAATTCTCACAATCTATGTATGTATTTTAAAAAGTACAATTTGTTGTACATTTTATTAGTAAATGTAAATGGTGTAAGTCCTCACTAAAATTTAAATTAATATAATAATGATATTGTTTTATAACAGATAAAGCTTATAAAGTAGATGATAAGTAAGCCAGCCCTATGAAAGGCNGAATTCTCACAATCTATGTATGTATTTTAAAAAGTACAATTTGTTGTACATTTTATTAGTAAATGTAAATGTTGTAAGTCCTCACTAAAATTTAAATTAATATAATAATGATATTGTTTTATAACAGATAAAGCTTATAAAGTAGATGATAAGTAAGCCAGCCCTATGAAAGGTTCTTTGTCGCCCATAATGCGCTTAAAGTTATTTCCGTATACGCACTTAACAAATTTGATATTTAAGATAGCGCCTTGTTTGTAAACTTCGACAGAGGTACGCGCATAAATAACATTATAATTATAATTGGGGTACTAATGTGGTTTTTGTGTTACTGAGCGGCCGCGCTTCCGTTCAGGTGACGATACCTGATAACATCTAGTTGCACCGTGCTGGCAGTCACTGTGACTATGTGCTGTATAGAAATATAATAATTATTCCACGGCGCGGTGTCGTGGCGTTAAATTAATAGCTAAATAGATAATGCTACACGTTCGCTGGCGTGAACTCATTTTGTCACTATCACGTTGATAAGTATGGTATTTTCAAGTTAATTGCTTAAATATTATAATTTTAATTTGTACTAATCTAATGGCATGAATTGTAATTATTTATCTCATATTTCTAAGTAACGAGTGGTACTGTGAATGTTTGGGTGATCGGGAGGAATTTTTATATAATTTCGAACTAAGTAGTGTGCGACTCAACATTTCTATTCTAAAAGTGTATATACTTTATTCATAATATGCCCAAAATAGGTCTTTGTTAGATTAACATACATCATTCAAATTAAAAAATTAATAATAATTAAAATTTTTAAAATAATTCGAACCCTTAATTGTACGTAGATACACTATCAACAGTTTGTCTTCATTTTGCACCCAATATAATTTTAACCAGTGTTCATTCTACGCATACGAAACTTGCTACTTTGTGCAAAACCTGATTCTGTATTTAAAATAACATTCCATTCAAACTGAAGACACAATTCTTCTTACTGCATACAGCGATAAAATTAGATAACACAAATAACTTACAAATCTACGCCATTAAAACTTCAAGAAGAAAAAATTTAACAATTTAATATTAACTCTAGATAGAATAAAATAATTTAAAAATTATGAGTTTGTATCGCATTTGCCACGAGATTCTCAAAGATAGCTCAAATACAAGCAAATTGCTCTACTAGGTAGTCAACAGAGTTTGAATTATTCAGAATAGAATAGATTAAAATAGAATACCCTTTTATTGCACACTAGTTTAACACATTTAGTGAAATATATTATATCACAATTACGAATAATAGTAGCAATTATTTTGTTACTTCATATTGGTTACAAATTAATATTTTTTTCAACTAATTGAACTCTCCCATGCTTAACAGTGAATTTATTTCAAGTTAATTTTTTAAACATGTAATGTGTTTGGATCTAATAACAGTTATAGAAGTTACATAACTGTTAAAAAATCAAATTATGGTCTAATGCAGTGACCAGTTAAAGCTATTTATATTTAAAAATAAAGTAATTACAATTGCTGTGTGGCGCCCTCACAATGATAGCGTCAATCCATTTCCACCCGTGGATATTATTGTGACAACTAGTTAAGAGATGTACTTGGATAATGGGCACAGCATTATACTGTTATTTAATCAAAATCTACTGCCATCTCCAAGATGCCTGCGGAGCGTGGAGTTTATTGTAAATCCTTCCTTTTTAAGGAGAAGGTTCATCTCCTGCGGTGAGTTTCCGCGGGCTGGTGATGATGAATCACAATGATCATTTAACATGGCTGATGTCGTATCCGATTTATTATTGTACACGTTGCTTAATTTATTTAATTATTAAAATGTATTGTCGTGGTAAAGTGGTTCAGGGCGTGCACAGTCTAGATATAATAGAGGTTGCATCAAGCACTACGCTGCATTGGTGTAATTGGATAATAAGGCAATTGTCTAGGGATTCTTATATTAAAGCTAGTTGGGAACAGTCCACTTTATAATTAAAATTTGTGTCACATACAACCTATAAATTTGTGTCATATATAACATACAAATTTGTGTCATATATAACATATAAATTTGTGTCATATATAACCTATAAATTTGTGTCACATATAACCTATAAATTTGTTTCATATATAATCTATAAATTCGTGTCATATATAACATATAAATTTGTATCATATATAACCTATAAAATTTGTGCCATATATAACCTATAAATTTGTGTCATATATAACCTATAAATTTGTGTCATATATAACCTATAAATTTGTGTCATATATCACATATAAATTTGTGTCATATATGACCTATAAATTTGAATTCAATCCATATTGGTGTTTGACCGTGTGAGATTATTCTTATCTTAATATTAGAATTAATCTTCGACCTTAGGAACGATATATAGAGTTTGAATAATTAAATTAATTAGTACTTCTACAGTTAGAACATTATAAAATGATGCATTATTATCACTCCTAATCTTTCAAAAGAGACGACAATTCATTGTATTCATAATTACACAGTATCGCGCGTAGATTACCACGGCACACTGATTAAATTTTATGAATAATTCACTTATGGGCCGGAAATCCCAACAATTGTGTACCCACCTGATGTTTTATAAATGACGCTTTTGTTATATTTCCCTGATATTATTAAAAAATATGCAAATCGATCGCGACAGGATGTTCGTTTTTCGTAATAATGTCAATGTATTTGCATGTAAATTACGATTGTATCCACGGATGTTACATTCTCGTTATTATGTGTAGCGTTATAATAAATGAATTTTATACGTGTTATTGTGCCGCAATATAGTTGGTTTAATTTGAGNATCGATCGCGACAGGATGTTCGTTTTTCGTAATAATGTCAATGTATTTGCATGTAAATTACGATTGTATCCGCGGATGTTACATTCTCGTTATTATGTGTAGCGTTATAATAAATGAATTTTATACGTGTTATTGTGCCGCAATATAGTTGGTTTAATTTGAT
>WUAW01016287.1:108825-127754 GCA_017165845.1 Thaumetopoea pityocampa | reverse complement strand
GTGGCTATGGACCGGTCGTGCTGGAATTCGATTGGAGAGGCTTATGTTCAGCAGTGGACAGCTATGGGCTGAAATGATGATGATTATGATGATAAAATTTTAAAAATGTTTTAATGAATAAGAATTAGAGTGTAAACTAAATGGAAAATGTATAAAAAGCTAAATAAATGTAACATTCATAAAATTATTACCCAAATATAATTAATGTTCTCAAAAACTAATGATTTTATAAGCTTATTGAAGAAAATCTTTATATAGATAAGTAATGTATATAACAGGCATTATAATATGTATCTGTTGATGACGAGCAGTTGTATTTTCAAACGAATATCGAAAATGTGTCTGCAGCGATTGATGCTGCCGATCAGTATTTATTAAACAAAGATCTGGTCTGAAATATTTTGTTTTGCAGTAAGTCCAGCAAAGTCTCAGGCCATCGTGGTAAGCAGCTAAAGGCAGACTGGACATGTTAGCACTTCTACATTTAGGAGTTTCAATAGCACCATCACAGGGCTGTATCCTTCAGTTAAAGACCTCGGGTTACATATTGTCTGCATATTCATCTGACAATACCAAATAACGTCAGCCAGAAGGTCACTGTAATATTACGTGCTATTTATTGTTTTAAAAATGTCCTTCTCATCAATATTAAGACAATATTTATGCAGCCTTTAATACTTCTGAAAATCGACTATAGCGATATGACTTTGACCTAAATCTTCTACCTCGACCATCTTCTGAATAACTGTATTCGATTTATTTTCAATCTTCGCAAGTATATCTTATGTACCTTACCAATATCAGATGAACTTTCATCAACATTCTACTTCTTTGCTGTCTCTCTGATAATTTTGGTTTCCTTTGCTTTTCGTTCTTTGTCCAATTAGTATTGCTCTATAATGCGCTTCCCTCCAAAATTAGGATATCTATCATTTGCATCACTTTAAGGTAATTCGTAAACTCCTTTTTCGTAAAATAGTAGAATCTTCGCATTAAAATTCGATTTAATATTATCAGCTCGAGCTTTTACCCACAGCTTCGTTCACGTTGATGTTTTTAAATAGGTACATGTCAAAGACCGTTGAAAATACATTTCGTTCTGTCCTTCAGGACCAGTTTCTTTTCATTATAAAATGTATCTTACTTTCTTTGTACTCCTAAATATGTGTGTACAAAATTTCATGATGATCGGTTTAGTAGTCGCACTTTTAATATTAGTTAGAATTATTTTTTAATACTTATATTATTATGTTAGTATTCATACTGTATTTGTGAATTGTTTATTTCTTCTTCTTCTTCTATTTTTTATAATTGCAATCGGCTGTGAATTCGTGCCATTTCTGCTAATGGCGAGTGTATTTAATTTGAAGTCATACAAAATTTATTCAAATTAACAATAAAATATCACTGTGTCACATTTTATTGCTTCTTGGGAGTTTTGAAGTAAATACAACCCAGAAGACCAGGCAAAATTCTCGCAGGTTAGTTTTATTTCAAATTTTCGATATTGTTCACGATTATTGATGATTAATACACAAAACAAAACCAAATTTATGTATCAAACATCTCAATAAACGAATATAAAACGTTAAAATAAAACTTCAGGTGATGCTTCACTCGGGTTGCCGCCAAAAACCCCAATTATTTATTTATTATACATTCTATTTTGGAAAATAGCCGATTACATTAATTATACACCTACTTATTACTAGAGTATCGTCCAAGTTTGAGTGAGACTGTTTTATCTATTAATTCCACCTTCATACATTGTGCACAAAGTGCCATATAAAAATAAATGAATAATAGTTATTGCGTCGTTGCGTTGTGTAATTTCTGAAAGATGATCGAATGAGATAATATTCGCACAATACGTGTATTGTTGTATCGAGACGATGATTCATTGTTATGCCAGAATCTGATAGGTGGCACTATACTAGGAAAGTGCACGCAGTCGAAGCCGCGAGATAAAGTTAGTAAAATAATAAAAAATTACAAACAAGAAACAAATTGTATAAATATAAATGCACTAAGTATCGTAACGAATCTTCGAAGTTTGAATTGTAAAACTTCTAGTATCGATAAATCAAGAACTTCTATCACAAAATATGTAACTATGGTTAAATTAAAAGTATCAAACAATTATATTTTTTATGTGCCATAGTATAAGGTTAATAGTCGTTAGTATGTGTGAAACTTATGAGTTAATCGCGAGATGCCCAGTAGTGAGATGTAATCGATTAGTCACGGTTGATCGATATCGTCTGCGTTTCGATTATGTGCCGATCATTTAAAGATTTAAACTGTATTTATACTATATCTGGTTTACGACGTTTTTATTGTTATTAATTTATAATTGAACTTTTGTAATGGCCTCATATTCCGCATATTGCACGAGTCGTAATCATAGCACTAAATATCATTAGGTACCTACTAGTACTGGCCGTTGATCTCAAATAGTGAACCTGTTCGAATATCATCACGCAGTAGCATCGTTACGCTATCACAGTATCGATGCGATAAAAAAAAGGATGGTCACGTACTTCACGAATTATATGGAAGAAACCAATCGACCACTTCAAAAATTATAAAAAGTCGCCCCTCCGAGCTAAAACGAAAATCTAAATCGATGCGATGGTGAGATGTTTTTTTATTTTAAAAACTTAGCTACCTATTATCTGATCACTGAATGATCAAATTAAGCATGGTCTACGTAGTTAGAGAAATTATAGCGCGTACCGTATTTCAGGATTTGGTTGAATAAGATTTGACATAGATTAATTATATAGTATTTTTATTGAAATATCGGTGCCAATTTTAACAGATCCACGTATTACGTAAATTGAAAGTGCCAGGCGATGACTTCTTGCACTAAAATGACGCATTTATAATTATTTTATTTTAGTCAATAGGTATTTTTCAAAATGAAATTTCTACTCTGTCAAACCATTTTGATAATCGACCAATTGCCGTGAATTGGTCGATTATCAGAAAATTTGTGTTATGCTGCTCATAATGCTGATTAGTATTTAGCTAATTGGCAAATTGATAAAAAAATACTTTTATATAGTACTTTTTCGGTCCAATTAAATGAAAATAATATTTAATATAATATACAAAAAATTAAATACATAAGAATTAAATTTAAATAATATTTATAAAAATAATTAGTAATGTACCTTCTGGTATCCCAGAGTCTACACCTTGCCACTTACTTATGATTCTGATATTCCTCTTTAGCCTTATCCATATTCACATATGTTTTGAAATATATAAGTATAATAATTTAAATCGTACATAAGCGTGGTAGTTAAATCACTCTAAATTTCTTAAACACTGTTTCTGTTCTATTTTTATTTCAATTCTTAAACACTGTTATATGTCCCATTGTATAATTCTCGTGATCGCATGGCTTTTGCAAGTTACGTAATCAGTTAGTGTGTGCGTTCGGTCGAGCGAGGACGAGTCGAGTTTGATGTAGTTATCGTCAAATAATAGAGGGCGAGGCGGCGCGGTTCGCTGCCGCTCTCATTGTATTCTCTATAATAAATGGCAACAACAGGTGAATAACTAATTTCACTCATAAAATTAGCTCCTCATGGGTGGAGTGCAATATTTACCCGTTGAGAGCATCCGCCGATCTACATTCGTAATACAGTGGGTCATTCAGCGAAGTGAAAAGGATAGGTCGTCCCCACCTGACACCCATTGTAGTCGATCATACATTCATATTGATTAGAAATCCATTTATTACTAGCTTTTGTCCGCGGCTACGCTCGCGTTAATGTCGATTTTCCGCTACATGGGAAATCCCGACACAATCATCATACATTTATATAAAAAGCCACTTTTACTTGACCTTCCGTACTTTATCGGCGGCTATTAAAACAGGGGTCAAGCTGCATCTTCAAGTCTACTTGACCGATTTTGATGAAACGTACCGCCGTATTTAAGTCAAAATATTACCTTTAAGACTATAATAGTTTGACTAAAATCTACCCGATGATTTTTGCATAAAGCTCGAACAAACAGGTAAACATCGGTGAACTTAGTTTCAGGAGCCCTTAATTTGTTGATCTGAGTAGTTTTTTTTAATACCTTTGATTTACAGAATTTGACATTTTACAATTTTATAATAGTACAGATTAGTTTTTATAACGCTGATTGGAAGGATACTGTCGGACTGTCATGTAGGCTACAATTGGGCTTTGTTTTTATCAGTATTAAATATGTAAACTGAGAATGAAATATTCGATGCGGTCAATGCAATTATATAAATGGAATTATTCATGGCGGCAGACGTTGGGAAAGCCAGTGAAATTCGACAATTCATTTTTGTTTATTCAACTGTTGTGGATTCGTTGTCATTTGATGTCACTCCATATTAAATTTTACGAATTATTTCCGCCTTCGATAATTGAGTTATTGACATCACGTGATATTCCATTGAGTCGATAGAGTCAATCCGTAGGTATTCGTATATATTAATAGTTAATAAAGCATAACTGCATGGGTAACTGAGAATGATACTTCTTCACATGCAAAATTGGTAGGTAGCGCATCAACCCCGAGTACGTCTCCCCGCAAGTGTTCAAAGCGGACGGAACGACTAGTCAACCCTTTGCCGCTCACTCGCTCGTGAAATCACTCAAATACTGAATATTTTAATCTGAACAGATAACGAGCTCGCAATTCTATTAGATGAAACATAGCTATGTGAGGTTAAACACAGCGAGCGCCCCCAGTTGCATCGGCGCCGGCCGCTCTGTGGAGCTAGACAAATTACACGACGCCGTTCCAATCAGATTTCCATTTATTAATCTGATCACACTACGTTATATGATACTGATATAAATCACATTAAATAAATCTAATTTTCTCACTGCCACCATTACGACTGATAAGAAATGGTGAGCAGCACGGTTGATGTTAATGATGACATAATATAAAGTTAAAATGTGCAAACATACATCTAGTTATATTATATTACACTGCACGTATAGCTTCCAAGAATAATGTTTTATCACCCCACTACGTAGCGACACCTCTAAGCTAACTTTATTTTAAAAGCATATATTAATATATCAGATTGAGCAATAAAGCTATCAAATATTTACTATTCTGAAACGGTGAGTGTCGCGCGAACCCCTTCTGTATTCGAGGCTCATAAAATAAATTGAAATAGTCGCGCCGCCCCCCAAATTAAAATATTCAAATGGGACGCACGCGCAAGAAAATTGAAAATTGTCGTCTATCGCCCGCAAATGAAACCTATAACTCCCAACGTATACTGCATTCCAGAAAAGTGTACACACTTCGATTGAATGTCTAATAAATATTAAAATGTGCAGACCCGGTAAATATAATTTAGGCAAAATTCCTTTTATTCTTGACTAAATATTTGGTTCCCGATCTGATGGCGTCTCGAAATATCATCTCCATTTGATTTACATATATGTAATTTTTTAAATCATTTTAACGGTTACATTTCTATTTCTGGATGGCCTAGGACGGCAAATAGTATATGGGTATTCGATAATAGGAATATTTTAAATATGTAGTTTTATATTTATAGTGAAAATGAAGATTATTCAGTATTAAATTTCTCTGAAATCCAGATTTATATATTTACACAATGCCGTGTATATAAGACTATTTTATAACCTTTATACTCATTTTCTAGGAAACTGCAGTTATAAACAAAAAAATATGCACCTATTTGTGTACATTTTCTCGCACTGCACTGTAATTTGGTACATGATCACCAGTTTCGATATGCTTTCAAATAATACCATAAATGCTCCTCACTTTTATTACTGCAATTTGGCTCAGATATTGAATTAGTATTTGTTTTATGCAAGAATGGATTTAAATCAGGGATTGCAATATAACAAAAATATATTAATGCTATAAAACATAATGTTAAGGAGTTGTAAATCTATAAATTTTATTAGAGCATAATGTTAAACAAAGAACGAACAGTAGATACGAAATTTTTATAGGTGAAATGTTTCTTTTAAGTTTGCATCTATGTTCATTGCTTTTTTCTTCTTCAAATGAACTCATTTTACACATAATCGTCCTATATTGAAGGACCGTCCTTATACGACCGTCCTTATATTATATAATCGAGATCATACAAAATTGGTTTGATAATTCATTGACTTATATAGGAAAAAAACTCTTCTAAGTACATGTGATAGATAATATTATATGACATCAAGACCGTAACCACAGGCGTAGATAGATTTGTAATACTTCTCTAAATAAAACTCTCAAAAGTCGATCTATCAAAATCAAACAGAACATAAATTCAAATAATCCAATTAAATTTTGTTTTATTTAAAGAGATATTTGCGATTAAAGTAATATGTTATCGACTTGGAATTGGTAGCCTGCTTTCAGTGCCAATGAGTCCCAGGTTCGAATCCTGGTAGGGATAAACTATGCGTGATGAACACGAATGTTTGTATCCGAGTCATGAACGTATTTATCTATTTACGTATTTCATTTATCTATATATTATAAGTATGTATATCATTGTCTAGTACCCAAGTTATAGAGAATCCTAGTATGGGACTAGCTAGATCAATGTGTGTGACAATGTCCAGAATATTATTATATATATTTTACACAAATCACTTTACTGTTTTTGTTTTTCTAAAGCACTCTTCTTATATGAACGTTGTGTAAGTTGTTATATTGTATATTGTTGAGGAGTTTGAATTATTTATAATGCGTCAGTCCCGATATAGTTCTGTATGTGTTAATAAGTCACAGGCGCGTGAGAGAACACGGGACCCTCGACCGTGGCTTCCGTTGTTTTGCGGCCGACGCTGATTTTGTGGTTTCATTTCGCGTAACTTGATAGAGACGTGTTCTCTACTTGCACATCCTTGTAGTACACATGCTTTAGTGTCGAGACAACGGTTATTTTGAAGTCGATATTATTTTTTTTTTTTTTTTTGTTGAAGCTTGTTCATATCTCAGAATTACTTTTATATTCGACATTATTGGCACTGATATTACCAATACACTACAATTTAAATGTTTAACACAACAGTAATAAATATTAAAATCACAGCGCTAAAAGGAATCTGGCATTTACGATATTTTGCTATAATAAAAAAGTAAAAATTTTTCTTTGCTCTAGTCGATAAATAATAAATATCGAATAATTGAGCGTGCTGAGGCAGTTACTAGCGCACCGACTGCGTCCGGTGTGGGTGCAAGCGATACCCTGGGAACCGATCGCCTTCCGTCGGCGCGTTTAACTCTGCATTACCCCGATCGCCATCACCGACCGATACGAATATACGCCAACGCACCTTATTACTTTTTAACACCTTCAATTTATAACGCGACGGCCCCAATCGCCCTGTCGGAACCACTCTTTATTCATTTCATCGCATTTAAAGATTTAAATCGTTTGCTTCCATTCATAAAATTATTAATGTGATCGTAAAATTGGGCAAATTTTATTGTCTTGGAGGCATAATGGGAAACTAATGTAGCGTGTTATTATTCAGTTCGGTTGTAGCAGTAAAATGTGTGTATTTGTGAGAGAGCCGTGGACGAGCCGTCGGCCGGCGTTCCCAGCGGAAGCCCCCTCTGCTATTTGAATATCAAACATATTTCGGTCATATTTCATCGGAACAGTTATGATATTCTTCCTGTACGGCTTTATAGTACGTGTATTCAATATAAACTCAGATATGTTAATTCCTAGGGTCGAAGATTCCTACAACTATGCTCAAACGAACTGATAGAACTTAATAAAATGATTTCACATTTTAATATTAAATAATTTAACAGCAAATATTTTAAGGTTGCTATCAGATACACAATTCAGAGATATGTTCAAAAATTCGTTAGTCTTCTTCTAGTTGTAGATGATTTGAATAGCCTAGCCATTGCTAGATATAACACTATTTCTGATTTTCATGTCATCGACCATATAATAGTCTGAGAAGGTAAAAGGGCTAAAATCACTCCCGTCTAATACAGAGAATAGTTTTCTTCAATGGATCCCCGCGGTTTTATTTGGGTCGCCATGGTCTACAAATGTTGCAACCAAAAAAATGAATAGATCTCACTTAAACGAGTGAGAAAAATGACTGTGAAGTGTTAATTAGTATTATCGAATCCTTGAAAATTAATGAAATATCACTATCATCCCCAGTGTCTATATTCGTTCCTAATATAAGACTGACTTCCGCTGAGCAGTAGGCAGGTTATGTGACAGTCTACCATAGTGGACTAATGCGGGTTGGCAGACTTCACAAACCCATGCTGGAATGCAGGTTTCCTCACGAACTTTCTTTCTCCGTTGCGTACCGTACATGAGTTTGAAATAACCCAGTGATGCGGAACCGGTATCGAACCCATGACCTTTTCGATCGCAAGTCATATCACATGAATGCACAAAAACGAAACATAATTAAGATTAATCAAGGTATATCCACTGCCGTCTTCAATACGACCAAGCATGAAGATTATATGTGACAAAGAGATGGAACAGATCTTGATGGGAGCGGCCTACAGGTGGTCAGTAGCGGTATAAATACAGCAGTGTATTTATACCGCTACAAACCGATGATAATTATAATAAATTGTCTTATCAAAATGAGCTGAGCGACACTGAATATAAAGTCGTACTTTTTCGTAAATTATGTCAGAATGCCACCAGTCCTTAAGCGATGCTATTTTTACTTATCATTTGCAATTTTATATTATGGCCAATTTATATTGTACATTTTTAAAAAACAATTGACATTTCAAATATTTAAGGAATCAAATGTTTCGATGAGACAATCGACGAGAATGGAAGATGTTTACTCGTGTATTTATGAAAAAGGTATCACTAATAATATCTCAGTGTAACAACTGCGATAAATAATATGTAATTATTTATACGGTTATGAGTAAATAAGAACCATTGATTATGGTCGGAGATTTCAATCGGAAGGTTCAGAGAAGAGCACAGAGGGCCATTTGTTTCGCACATTACGGTCAGCGGGCGCAGTGCTCTTATGAAATATTATTTGAAACATGTGTGTTCGTAGAATCTCTTTTATTTGCTAGAGGACATTAGATAGTATTGTCTTAAGAATATTATAAATTTATACTGATGACTACATCGGTTCAGTGGTACCCGCTTTCGGGGCTAATTGGTCCCGTATTCGAACCCTTTAGGAACAAACTTTCTGTGATAAGCACGAATGTATGTTATCTATATATGTATTAACATACACTCACGCTGATATCCCATAAGAGCAGGCAGAGACCACAGTATATACTACATACATACATACAGTCACGCCTCTTTCCCATTGGGGTAAGCAGAGACCACTTCTTTCCACCTGCTACGATCATTCAATGTAGCAGAGTGGCTATCCGCAGCCCACATTTTGACCCCGCGGGCAACGAGACGTGTCAGGTGGCAAACCACGACGCCGCCATTTTATAAGGTATTCACATTCACATTTATGTACATAAGTAATATGTTTTTGTCTTACTGGACAAAGACTAAGACATAAGCAATCCTAATTTACAGCTAAATCAAAGTGTGTGAGAATAATGATACATTGCGACCAGTTCTTCGAGTATTTATTTGCCTTACAAAACTGCGTCATTTTTCTGGGTTTGCTAAATTCACTTGTTTACATCAGTGCCTCACTCCTCGAGTATTTCTCAGAGGAAACTTTAGGTTCTTTCCAACATTACCTCAAAGACATTCAGAGCTAAATTTACCTTATTTGTGTAGAAAGATATTAATGATCAGAAGTCATCAACGTCTTCAACCAATCGCAATCCACTGCCATTTTGAGGATGCCTGTTAATCTTTCTTAATAATTTATACTAATTATACGATGATTATCTCGTCTCTTGTTTGGTCATTGTCAAACAAGCATTCTACGAAGATATTAACAATACGTTAGAGGTATGAAGACGTGTATTCTATCCTTGAAACTCACGTCAAACAACTAATGGCAGTTCAAATGGTAGCTAAATCATGGTATAAATGATTTTATTTATGTACTAAGTTTTACCAGCAATTTCGGATTTATTGTAAATCCGAAATGGCGGGAAAAACTTACCATTTTTACTTGAGCTCTCGTACCATAATGTCGGCTACTGAAACAGAGATCAGGCTGTGTCTTCAGTTTTACTGCACCAATTTAGATAAAATATGCTGCAATATTTAAGCTGGAATAGTGATTTTAAGATTCCAATAGTGTGACCAAAATCTTCTTGCTGATCTTTGCATGAAGGTCGAACAAGTAAACAAACAGAAGTAAAAAAAAACAAGATGGTTGCGCTTTCAGAAGCCATTAATTAGTCGATCTATGATAGTTTTTTTTAAATATCTTTAATGTGCGGACAACGATGTTTTACATTTTTATAATAGTATAGATATCTCATACGTTATTTTGTGTACATTACAAATTATTTTGTATAATCGTAAAATCGGACTTAATGCCTAAGATATTTTCTACTGGTCAATCTTTAGGGGTCGTTGAGATAATATTTCATTATATAATAAATATTTCATCATACTATCACTCATGTTTAACTATTATTATACTTATTCACATTGAGAAATTTTGACTGTTGATTTATCTCATTCTTCATATATGACATAGACATTTTTTTTTCGTTTATATATTGTAACATATCCTCCAGGTTAATGGGGGCAGCAGTTAGTCCCTACAATTCAGGGAACATTGACTGCGGTGTTCATGATCACTGCCAAGCGTGAAGGTTAGACAAACCGTCCTTTTTATGTCCTCGCCTGGCTTTGTATTTTATGAACTATCGAATATGTAGTTCAGGCAAACGAAGCTAAGCTGATGACGAATTGTCATCAGTACCTATAGATCCATGGAGATATCTTTATTAACTTCATACAAAACGTAGCACTCACGGTTAAAAAATTTTAGATACGACCAATAATTATTAAAGTATAGCGTGGGTATCATTATTTCACGTCAGAAATGCGGGGGAAGAAAAGACAATATGCTTTTGTTTTTCTTTATAGTTATTGCCGTAAAACATTTAGCGGGCGGCGTTCGGCGATAAAACACTTTATTTTGTGTGACATAATGTCGGGCTTCATGAGAAAATATTGACCCGCAGATAGTGGAATAAGCGAATTATTGGCGACACTCGTCACAGGACGGAACCAACCACTCAAAGTTGCGCGATGTCGACATAACATTTTGTTTTTATTATAAAGATCACAGCTGATAATCCGCACAGGTACCCGATATATATTTTTGGGTCATATCTTAAAAAGAGACTGCCTTGATACCGTTTAATAAACAAATAAAAAGTACTTTAATAAAATCAAAGTAATTTTGTGGTCGTTATAAATATACCTATATTTCAAACATTTTTAACCTTCTTAACTTTCTTGTTCTTCTGTAGCTTTAGTCTGATAATTATTTCTTACTTTCACACTACCTTGGAAAGTCAATATAGTTATTTCCCAACGTTTTTTACTATGCTCTTTCTACCTATCTGCGGTATTTTTCTAGGTCTTTGATTAAAATTTATTTATTCATACGCAATGTGTATAGACAGACTTAATGCCAAAGGCATTCTCTAGTAGTCTTTGAATGTCTTTGGATAGTGCTGAGATGGTATAGTAGGCGTGAAAACAAAAATTTGTGCGAGTTTAAAAGATACATAAATACAGCATACAGCATATATATATATTCGTATAGAATAATTAATAATATAAATAAACTAATACATAATTATATAATATTAAATCGAATGATAACGAGACTATTCTGCCATTTCACGCAAAATGTTCACGGACCTTTTAAATATTACAATAATATTAATTACTTTGCTAAGAAGGCTCAGCCATTTGTTACGTTACAAAGATAATAAATAGTTTGCAACTTTCATATTATACAATAAATATTCCGTCAAAGGGTATATATTAAATAAAACGTCTATTGTTCATGGTTCAGTACAACATGTATAGTCCATATGTTAATGTGACGAGCGATAAATTGGCCACTAATAAGATAATTGGCCGACCTCTGTACTCACGTAAATCGACATCTTAACAGCTGCGACAGCGCAGGCGGCGTCGACAGCGTGTCCAAATACTATCATAATACTCGCGGCGATGTCAGAACCATTTGGTTTTCTTCCGAAAGTAAATATTTACCAGTTATTGTAAATATATACTAGCTTTTGCCCGTGGCTTCACCCGCGTGAATGTCGGTTTTCCGTTACATGGGAAATCCCGAAGCAATCCTAGATTTATGTAAATAGTCAAAAACCACATTAACTTGAGCTCTCGTACCTTAAGGGCGGCTACTAAAACGAGATAAGCTGTATCTTCAATTTTGATGAAACATGTCGCAGTATTTAAGTTGAAATAGTACCTTTAAGACTAATAGTTTCACCATAATCTACCCGCCAGTATTTCTGTAAAGCTCGAACAAACAAACAAATAAACATCGACGGATTTGGTTTCAGAAGCCCTTAATTCGATAGATCTGAATAGTTTTTTTGAATATTTTTGATTACAAAATTTTACATTTAACAATTTTATAATAGTATTGATATACAAGTAGTTTTAATTCGACCTCAGCTTGCTCTTTTTAAATTTTTTTCTTGATACAAATTTCATTCATTTACTAATTAATTAAATGACTGGTAACATTGCTGTATTTTTTAAATATTTCCATCAAAAACGTGGCTGCGTTCGCATGACAGTCAGTTTTCACGCTAAATAGAAATCCTGAAATAATCATTTATACTTGAGCTCTCATACAAATAGTTGGGCGACAATTGTTGCGCCATTGGGCGGCTACTGAAACTGAGATCAGGCTATATCTTCAGTCCTACTTGACAAATTTTGAAGAAATGTGCTGTTTAAGTTTGAATAGTACTTTTAAGCCTGTAATTGTATGACCAAATTGACGCTGGTTTTTCGTGAAGCTCTTAAAGGTCTATTCCGACTTAAATAATGCGGCATGTTTTATCAAAATCGGTCCAGTAGAATAAAAGATACAGCTTGATTCCAGTTTTAGTAGGAGTTGTTAAGGTACGAGAGCTCAAGTGAAACTGGTTTTTAAGTGTTTTTTTATATAAATCTATATTTCTGGATTTCTCATGTAGCAGAAAACCGAAATTCACGCGAACAGAGCCGCGGAAAAAGCTAGTTAACTTATAAAATGTAAGAATTAACATTTATTAATATAATGAAAAAATATTAAAGATTAAAAATAAAAGCTGGTTAGGTATTAGTTTTAAATAATAATATTCAACTTGGAACATTTTGACTCCACATCGCCGGTGACATTAATGTTTTCTAAAATATATCGCACGATAATGGTTTCAGTCTGAAACCGGTGATGCAAATAATAAATTGTCGCGGTAAGAAAATTACGCTACCACAGAATGTTTTGATAGATCTATTGTTGTAATACATTTATCCGTTTTTAATATGTTTATCCGTTTAATCTAATACGTAGATTAATGAAGAGTCTGTTGTAATAAAAATTATATATTGTACTCAATTGAGAACAGCATATTAACAAATGTAAAAAAAAATATACACAAAAATACGCGCACACAACACCGCGCACACAAATTACACAACTTTCTCAAATCACTCTTTCTGTTTCTATCAAACAATAAGCACAACAGAAGTCCGTACATTGTGGGTAGAAAGCAAGTTTACCTTATTACATATATTTATTTGTTTATTAAAAGTTCTTACATAATTTTACACATTGTTCTTAATGTCTGAGGCACGCTCTGCCAATCTACCTTTGGGAAGTACTGAGAAAAGTAGTAAAGTATTAAGATATTATTTATTTCTATTTTATTTACTTGGAGAGATTCTTTATATTTATATCTAATTATTGTAAATAAATTTTTTCATTAGTTAGCAATTCATAACTTTAGTAACTTCAGAAATGAAAGTTTCAGTGGAGTTCATCTTAAAATAGGTCAGATCGTAATACGAGAAAACCAAAACAGTTGCATTTGTTCTAATCGATATCAAAGCAATGATAAAAATGACTTAAATAATATTAGATTTTTAAAATCGTTAGTTAATGATTACAAAAGGGTAGAAAAGAAGCGAGTTTGGAAACTTATATGATTTCTCAAATTCATACCGAAAGAAAAATATTTCTTATTTTTTCACTACTCTTCATTTAGTACCTAGAGAGTTAATCAAGTGGAGGTAGAAGTAAAAAAGATAATGTAAGAAGGACAAACCTGATAAAAGTATGAGTATTATAGAAAATTTGAGTATATTTCTCAAAACATAATCTTTGCAAAAGTAACAGTTGATTTTTATTGTTTGCTTGCAGTGTAAAGCAAGGACATCCTGTGTATGGTATGATTCACTTCATTGTTTTCAGGTTTGGACCTATTCGAAGTAAACAATCAATTACAATCGAATTACGATACGACCAATAATAGTGGATATTTATTGTCGTTGGAGCATTTTATAACCATTTTATTAATTTAATTGTTATTGATGAGGTTCGCTGGCCGCCGCGTGGGTCGATAAATTCAATTCTCCTTTTAAAGTTCTTTGTCATCAAATCAAGTAAATATGAAATGATTTTTTTTTACTATTCGACCAATTTGAATCAATAGTTGAATTTATTAATTAGTAAAATGAAATAGCAGGTATTTATATAAAACATGTAAATCCACATTTATACACTGATCTTTACTAATATATTAAAAGTGAAAGTATGTTTGTTTGTTTGTTATGTTTTTACGCCTCGATGGCTAAGTAGATTATTTTAAAATTTAGTGTGGAGCTAGATGTAATACCAAAGACGGACACAGACTATGAATCTTACCATTATAAAGTTATTCCAAGCGAAACTATTATTTTAAACTACGAGTAGTATTAGGCTCAGCAAGCATCTTTTATAATAACGTATGTTATTTTGCTTGAACTGTACTTTATAATTAGAATGAAAAAAAAAAACAGATGATATTTCAAAAATATTATGAAAATGCACTTTTGGCCAAATACTTTTTTATATGGTCACTATCTGTATCTTTAGTTTTAATTATTGTACCTCTTTGTGTCTCTTTGTCGTATTCCTTTTGGGGTTAAAATTACTAAGCTAATTCACCCTCTTAGGAGTAAAATTTTGAAAAAACGGTGATATACGTACACATTTATTTCTAAGCAGAAGTAGGTATATGAAATTTTGTGCCTGTTACTTTGAAGATGACGGTATACAATCGTTCATCCATTATTTTATCCCCTTAGGGCTAAAATTTCCAAAAATCCTTTCTTAGTGGATGTTTACAACATAAAAGGCATCAAATGCCATAATTTCAAGTTTGGAGCCCCATCGGTTTCGGCTCTGGGTTTATGAATCAGTCAGTCAGTGAGGACAAGTAATTATATATGTATAGATTAGAAATATGGTCATTAGAAATAAGAATACGTTGTTTTCGTATAAAAAAGTTGGTACCTACATGACACAATTTACCAATCACCTATTTGAATTCATATCAATTACCCAAGCATATTCTTAACAATAGTTATTTTACAGTAACGTTTAGTAGTCGGGCCATAGAATAAAATTTTTTAATAACGTTAAAAGTGACTCGCGTGCGTACTACGCGTACGTCGGCTGTATGAAAATTCGTCGCGCATTGATACCATCTACATAATTTGTCAACGCTTCACTGCGTTACACAAATGCTTTTTAGGTCAACAGTTGATTGGGAAACGATCTGTCCATGTAGTAAAATATAAATAATTTGTTCGAAACGAAATGAGGGCCATTTAGAAACATGAGGGTAATAAAACTAGTGCGTGTCATGTAAATTCGGCCGCAGGCCTACGAACAGCAAATCCATAATATGACGAGCTGCGGGTACTCCTTCGGCAGTTCCTCGATGTCCCCGCTTACTATGAGGCTAAGGGAGAGTGGGAGCTCTCATTAGATTGTCACGATGCGAGCTCGTTCCTCGATACACGCGGTCGAAATGTGGATATATTAGCATTCTAGGCGTAGATGGACTACGTGAGGTGCGGGCCGCGCTCGTGTGACAATAATATCCTTGTTTGCATCATAACATGCGTTGATATTGCACATTATTTGTCTCCATTCAACATGACCCCATTTACGGACACGATACCTATGTGTGCTGTGACAGGAACGAATATTAAATAACTAGCTGTTCCCTGCGGCTTTGCTCGCGTGTTTAGTTTTTTAAATCTTTATTTTTATTACCGTAAGCGACGTCTACGGTATTCCATTTTGGGGCTAAAATTACTAAGCTAATGTGAATTAGCTTCTAAGGGGTTGATCCCTTAAAGAAGAAATTTAAAAAAACGCCGATATACGTGTACATTTATTTCTTACCAGAAACTTACTTTGAAAATGACGGAATTCTATACAAAGGTTCATCCCTTATTTTACCCCCTTAGGGGTGAACTTTCCGAAAATACTTTTTTAGTGGATGTTTACAACATAAAAGGCATCAACTGCCAAAATTTCAAGTTCGTAATCCCAGCGGTTGAGGCTCTGCGTTGATGTATCAGTCAGTCAGTGAGGACAAGTAATTATATATAAAGGGTTAAGTAATTATATACGAAGGGATCTTCATTTAGATGAAATTATTATTCTTATTATTATTATTATTCTTATTATTATTATTCATTGTTTTATTTTGTTTTAGAAAACAAAGTTCTTGTTGAAAAACCCTGTATATAGATAATAGTAATATTCTGGACACTTCACACACATTGATCTAGCCCCAAACTAAAAATCCTTGTATCTTAGGTATTAGACAACGATATACATACTTATATAGATACTTACTTATATATTATATAGATACTTACTTTGTGCTAATCACACAAATTTTATCCCTACCACGACTCGAACTAGGAACTCATTGACTCATCAAGGTCACTGCAGGGTACCAATCAGTCGGCAAAAGTTTTGAACTTAAACTTTAGATATTTTAAGAAAATATAATAATGTCTAAATCACAGATTGTGTGATTACACAAGTAAAATTTAAATGAAGTACTACGGTATATAATTACAATGATGTCGAGAGGCTTATATTGTTATTTATAAAGGTTTCTTTAGATATGACTACGTAAACACACTTTATGTTTTCTTTTTATTGAACAGCTATGAAAACTTAATATTACCACGAATAACATCAATATATTCCTGAGTGAATTGGCCTCTCCGTTTTGGCCCCTTGATACGAATAAAACCATTGTTTGTATTTGATGCACATTTATTAATAGCTACCGGCCCGCGATGAGTTTTTGGTGCAACATTCAATACTTACACTAGCTTTTGTCCACAACTCCGCCCGCGTGTATGTCGGTTTACAGCTACATAAAAAATCTCGAAACAATCATAGATTTATAAAAAGCCTTACAACCACTTTTACTTGAGCTGTCGTGCCTTAACAGCGGCTACTAAAATGGGGATCAAGCTGTAACTTAATTCTAGTGGACCTATTTTAATAAAATATATCGTAGTATTTAAGTCGAAACAGTACCATTAAGGCTGTAATATTTTTTAACAAACAAACAAACAATAAGACGGATTTGGTTTCAGTAATCCAGAAAAAAAATTAGTCTATCTGAGTAGATCTTTAAATATCTTTTATTTACAAAATTAGACATTTAACAATTTTATAATAGTACAGATGTACTCGTACACGAATAAGTTCTTACTACGTCATCACTCCTGCATCTTCTCACAGCAAACTAAAATGGCTACATGAGTAGGTCAGTTCCCTGCTTTATTCCAAGTGAAGTGTCGTAAGAGCCAACGGCAATGATTTCACAAGAAATGGGGCAACAACAATACTTTGTGTGCGCTTAAGCGTCGAATAGGATATACTATAGTGACGAGCAGTAGAATTATTCTACAACAAACATCTGGTGATTATATCAAATCCCCATGATTCACATTGGAGTTCAATAGGCTGATGAATTGAAGTGCATTTCTGTACTCATATTTATTTTTCTACATTGGTGGCTTAGTGGTACAGGTATGGGTGTCTTCAAAACTTCATGTGGGTTTATGAAGTCTACGACAGTGACTTCACAGTGTGTTAGAATACTGCCTAAACCCCTCCTGCTGATTAGAGGATGTCCGTGCCCCTCTAGTGGAAACGAATATAGACTGATGATACTGATAATAAATTTCTCAATTTTATTTATTGTTAGAGACATGATAGATCTTGGCAATCCATGAAGACCCTATTTAAATGCCTTATACGAACCAATAGATAGATTTATGTTTGGAATAATAAAATATTTATACGCGTTTGTGAGGTTTATTTTACAACCGTTTGAGAATTAGAAAATCTATTACTATTATAAAACTATTAAATGTCGAATTTTCAAAAATCATAGATATTTATTAACAAACTTCTCATATCGACTAAGGGCTTCTGAAACCGAATCCGTCGATGTTTGTGTTTGTTTGTTTGTTCGGGCTTCACGCAAAAACTAGCGAGTAGATTTTGATTAAACTATTACAGTCTTAAAGGTACTATTCCGACTTAAATAATACGGCATGTTTCATCAAAATCGGTCTAGTAGAATTGAATTGATCCCCGTTTTAGTAGCCACCGCAAAGGTACGAGAGGTCAAGTAAAACTGGTTATAGGTTTTTTATATAAATTTATGATTGTTGCGGGATTTCCCACGTTGCGGAAAACTGATATTCACGCGGGCGAAGCCGCGGGCACAAGCTAGTATATGCATATTTGTTAAACATATTACTGCATACTGCATATGTTGCCGGTGTGGTAACAATAAAATTATCAGAACAGCTTATAATAATCTGGAATAACTTAGAAATTCATCATCATCATCACTTCAGCCCATAGCTGTCCACTGCTGAATATAGGCCTCTCCAATCGAATTCCAGC
>WUAW01016287.1:67979-90333 GCA_017165845.1 Thaumetopoea pityocampa | reverse complement strand
TGTTGGACATTCGCATACCAATGTATGCGAATGTCCAACATATTATTATTCATTTATTTATATTTTTTCTATATTTATTTTTATTTTGGGACTAGACCAATGTCTAGTCCCAAATTAAGTTTCCCTATATCTTGGATACTAGACTACGATATCCATACTATGAATAAATACAATACATAACTAGATAAATACGTCTATGACTCGGATATAAACATTTGTTCTTGTCACACGAAATTTTACCCTAGCAGGATTCGAACTCGGGACTCATTGAAACAGAAAGTATCAATTATACCAATTAGTGTATAATTACTGTATTACTCGTACTCGAACATAACGGGCTCTCATTTTTATTTTCAATCTCATGAAAGATGCCCATCCAGCGATGGACTTAAAATGATAAATTTCATCACATTTTCATTTACATTAGCCGTTATTTAGTATCGTTTGCCTATCGCGGTAATAGGAACTGACAAAATCTTCTTGTCAGTCGCGACAAATGCAACGTACTCGCGATCTATTAAACTGTAGTCGTATGCGCCGTTGCACCGCAGACGGAAAAATATTTCGGAATTGAGATGGATGTCGCACGCATGTGCAGACGGCTTGTCTGTACGCAAAACAACGCCACGCCAAATATAGAACTAATTTATGATCATACTCGGCGATTATGCGCAGTTAAAAATAACAACAGATGCTTGTTACTATAACTCATAAGTGTATTTATTTTCCATACTTGAGTATACATGCGGCACTTAATGTTGGCACGTGTGACAGCTTACCATAGTGTCATAAAATATCCACTTTATTTTTTTTTAAATTCATTATTGCTATTATACATAATAGGGGCGTTATTAAACGCAATATTAAAAAAAAGTGAAATATTAAACCCGTTTTTATATACACAACAAGCACTGTTTATTAAGCATATCATTATTATTATCCCCAGTCCAGTCTTGTAATGGGGACAAATGTCCCCATTACAAGAGTATAGACCTCCCTCAATCAAGAGAGGAATAGAATTATTATTACGGTATTCTATCACGTTGGTCTAATACGGGCATGCAGGTTCTTCGCGAAGTTTTTCTTTCTCCTTCGAGTGCATTGGTGTCTACAACATAGTCCGTATATGAATTAAAAATAACTTACTAATACGCGTCGCGGATCGAATTCATTAGGTACATGTGATAACATGAAGTGTTGTAAAATACTAAATCTACTTTTAAATCCATATAGTCTTGTATATACTTACAATTATTATATACTTACTCTGCCGTTAGTACTGACAGAACTTCCGTAGTAATAACAATATTAATAGTACTTGAGACAGTATGAAACTGTGGACGATATTTGACAACACAATGACACTTTCACTAGCAAAATATCGACAGTAAAACAAGTTAAAATTGGAATAAATTGGAAGGGTTAGTAAGCACCATTATATTAACTTTAAAGAGAACGATTAACAGTTTATTTTTTATTAAAAAATATTTGTTGATTAATTTTGAAACATCCAATAGACCTTAAACTATATCATATAATGAAATGTAAGACACAATGGAAAAATAAAAGGAGTCCAAATATATTCACATTCCGAATATAAATCAATATTTACCGAAATATCGCTTAGTTAGTTTTATTATCTGCCGTCATTATATAAATTGTAAAAAAAATCCAAACTCTAGCTTTTATCATCATTAAAGTCCTCCTTAAAAATGGGAAGGTTTCCTTAAGATCCCAGTTCCTATATTCCCAGTAAGTTTGCAGGATAATATTATATTGCTTCATGGTGCACAATTTCTCAGCAGATTCACACGTCACTCGGTGAGAGTGAATATGCAACTTACAGTTTTACCGGCTTAGAAACCAATGATAATTATGACCTTTTATTATTTCTTTACCATAGAGTTATCCTGACTTTAGTCGGAGCCTGCTATTACTGCACAGGATTTGTCTATAGAACGGGTTAAAATGACTATCTGTCATCAATCGCCATCTCCTCCTCCACAATTCTTGCGATAATTAGTATAATTTCGAGGAATAACATTAGTCGATGCAGATACGACTTCAATGCTTATGTCTACCGAAACACTCAGGACAGGAGAGTCAGGAGGAAGAAAGAGGAGGTCGATTCTAAATTGGATTCAATAAACCATCTAATGCCTACCGTGCCCGGATGGGTCACGTAACCGTTAGATGTTCGTTAAACGTATATGCGCGTAGTGTTGCTTAACACTCAAATGAGACCGAATGCTGTATATTCACTTTTATGAACACCTCATTATTTTTCATTTTCATTCACTTCGAATAAGGAAGATCTCTGTTTTTTATAGCATATGCTGTTTTATTTATTTTATATTAGAAAATGTGTAATTTTCTCGAAAATTCACCACTGATTTCTATGATCCTTCTATTGGATTAATTTGTATACTCATAAAAAAATATTATCATATAAATAAATTAAATCTCAAAGTTGGTGCATTAAAAAACAGATATTTATTTCCAATTATTATTATTTTTATATTTTGCTTGCCTTGATGATTGTGGTATGCGAGTTATATACATACATGACTATACTATGGGGAACATGAAATTTGTACATTACTTTATGTGTACTTACGTATGTGAACAGACATTAAAAGTTTACTTGAACGCTTTTCACAAAGCATTTTCACACACTACATTGCAAAGCACACAATACATTTTCAATGAGAAAATCCAAGAAGTGATATTGGAGTGATTTGGCCGTGGTACGTGCCACTAGAGAGATTATATTATGGGAGATACCTTGGAATGATTTCCATTCTGCAAAGCCCCATTATCGCTCTAATAAGCGCAGACTTGTTGATGTGATGCAAGATATAGAGACTAATATATGATCGAGTATAGTCGATTGATTTAGAAGAAAGACTCTAGTAACAAAAGCCGAGTAGGATTAGTGTTATAGTTAGAATAGTCAAGGAGAAAACTCTCAATACATATGAATTTACATATTAATACTCTCTCAAATATACCCAAATTATAATTTCGTTTTAAAAGTATTCTCAATGAGCATTACCGATAAATATAATTAAAGAAAATCCCATTTGAGGGTAGACTCCCACGCGATAAGAGGCGTTATTTATACACCCCCATCTCACAAAGGAACCGCTGCCGAATATCACCCATAAATATTGGACTGAGGTGTAATTTTTCACATACCACGTCTTCTCGAGCGTCGCACCTTTAAAATAAATGCAAACAAAATTTAATAGGGAGAGATGCGCGGGATCGCGAGCTTCAGGTAAAAATAAACGATAGCCCAACGACCAATCGCCGCGAGATATTTTATTATAAGGCCACGGACGACCCATTGTCCTGTAATAAAGATTTTACTAGAACGTTACCTTGCCAAGTTATTGTAAGAGAATCTCTGAGCTAACTAGAAGTAGTTGAAACGTACACCGTTATCGCCGTTCAGATCCCTCGTGCACAAAGAGTTCTGTCGAAATTTCGTTTATAATTTCTGTGAGTTAGGTGAAGGAATGGCCCGAGAGGCGTGAAACGGGCCATGTTTATTTACGATTATTGGTTATGGACAAAGTTGATCGTCGGCCGGCTCGTCCCGCGAGCCTCGTAACGCCTCGGACTTAGTCCGCGAGCACCGAGGGCGCGAACCTGACGGATATATCTGTCCCCCGGGAAAAACGTAGCCGTTAGTAAAATTATGAATCGCTAAAGGGTGTTGGCTCGACATCTTCACCGCACAACACAAAGCAACGGCTTCGATTCGTAATAAACACACGACATTGGCATCTCACATCCAGTACGTTTTATTACGTAACAACGTGAATAAAAACCGCTGTCAATAATAAAAAGCAACGCCAGATCCAATAATCGACATATCTGATACACATATCACAAATGATAGCCAATAAATTGCCCTATCTGTATTTGTCACAAAATAAGAATTCCATCAAATAATTCGGTGGCAATAAAAAACGGATAGAGACATTGCACGCATTCGTAATAAAAGTCTCACCATAAATAACGATCATGAAATATAATACACCTGCAATCTTCGGAAAATGGGAGAATCATTTTCCGAGGGCGGGCGCGGTCCGGCGTAATATTGTTATAAATGTACTTTTCTGGAGGGTATAAATAATAATGGTGACGCGGCCGCCGGACCCAGGGAAGCGCCGCGCGGTGCTCGCGACACACAGTGGCGAAAGTGAAATATGCCACTCACAAATGTATCAGCAAGACTTATCCAAACTGAGTGAACACACAGCCTTTACCCTATTTATTAGAAACTAGACTATTTTTAAATAGATGAAACATTTGTTAACATGGAATATTATGTCATTCATATGTAATAGAATTTTGTTTACTTATTTACACCTCATAGATTATACATGTATAAACGCGGACTTAATGCCAAGGGCATTCGCTACCAGTCAACCTTTGGGTAGTGTAGAGACAATGAAGTAGTTTTACTTTTTTGTTTAGTTTTTAGTTGTCGCTTATGCTTTACCACAATTACTTCAGCTGATATCATTGCGTTTTTATTGTAGGAATTATAAAATAAACTACCTACATCCTTTTCCTAACACATGATATTAATAGAACCATCGACCAGCCAGTAACAGTTATATATGATAAGAATGGTATTGTTAGATATCAAGTTTGGTGATCAAGATTGACGATGTGAATTGACTTGATTGACCCGTAGAAAATACTTTAAATGTTGAGTTCGACTGTATATACCTATATGTATTTATGAGATAAGTTTATAATTTACTACGTAAGTAATCTATACTATAATAATATTGTAAAATGTCATTATCTGTATATTAAATATATTTCAAAAACCTGTTTCTCTCAAAATAATAAGGTTCACTTTCGTGTGTATATAACTAAATATATTTTATAACGATATTAATATTATATAAAGTATTTAATAAATTCATGTAACTGATAATTTTTATGTTTTGCTTTAGAACTAATGTGTAGTAGAGTGTAGCAGAGATTTAAAGTATTATCATTTTTCAGTAGCACCACATTTCGCAAGGAGCTACCTCCTCGCGGCTCCGGCGGCCGCCACTGGGACTCGTTCCGGGCCGACAGCCTGTAAATTCTCCATTACGCGATATGAAATATGCTTTGCCACCCCGCGTGCCGTTTACGAGTGCTATGATTTCTTACCCATCAGGTGATTTCCGTTCTGAGGGAGTGGACATTGATTTAGTAGATAACTGAAAATGTTAATGATAGATTTATCGACACATTAAGCAAAAATATACAGAAAATAAACACAAAATTGGACTCTTTCAGGCAACCGTGGGATTAAGAGGAACTGTTAAATTAGCACTCGACGAGCGTGCATTTACAATATTAAATCAGTCATATGTAATGTACACATATACCATATCATATTCTTAAACATATACACATACATCCACAGACAGATGTTTCCGTTGTGGAGTTGCGAGATTGAGCGCCATCCGTCCCGTGCTGCTAGTATACTCGTCTACCTGCCGTATCTGGGCGGTGTTCTGACTTTCCTGGATCGGTCTTTTGCCGAGTAGAGCTTTTACCCGCGGCTTCGCCCGCGTGAACGTCGATTTTCCGTAACACGAAAAATCCCGATACAATCATAGATTTATATAAAAAGCCTAAGAACCACTTTTACTTGAGCTTTCGTACCTTAACGGTGGCTACTAAAACAGGGTTCAAGCTCATCTTCAATTCTATTGGACCGATTTTGTTGAAATATACCGAAGTATTTAAGTCGGTTTTTGCGTGAAGCTCGAGCGAACAAACAAACGAACATTGACGAATTTGGTTTCAGAAGCCCTTAATTAGCCAATCTGAGTAGTTTCTTTTCAATACCATTAATGTACAGGATTTGATATTTAACAGTTTTATAATAGTATAAAGATTTAATCGGTATGTATAGTTTATTTGTCATTTTAGTTTATTTGTTATCCTTTATTTTCTCACATATGTGATTACAATACAATAACACCCTTCTGGTCGGAAGATCTCCCCTTTTCCGATACTGCCACTCCTGCCACACTTCGACCCTACAGCTGATGACGTAATCATCAACGTCATCATGTCTTGCTTAAAAAAAAGGGATTTACCATAATCTCCACGCTTGGCATGTGTCTTGAAGATCACTATAGATTTTGATTGGATAACAGTATTACGCTGCAGCTCGTAATCTGATACGTCCCTTGGGAGGACATGCAGTGACGCTGTTATTATGCCGGCGCCACATAGCAATTAAAAATATGCCTATTATAATATTTAACCATCACACAAAGATTGACTAGTGAAGAAAGTCTTAGGCATTCATTCCGTCTTTATACAATCCTCATGAAGTTTAGCAATTCCAAATAAATTACAAGCAAGTTTAGACCAGCATTATTCTGCGCTTTGTAAAATATTTATCATCCCCGAGTCCTATATGATATATTTTATTTTTATAAGAATTAATTTTCAATTCGAAATCCGCGGCCGAACGCCCACCTTTATATAAATGCTGACCTGTTATTTGACAATCATAATGATCTTTCCGCATGATTCTATGTCGCCATAAATTGACAGTTGCGGGTGACCACTTAAATTGTACTTTTCCAACAAATATTTCAATAGTTATACGTACATGTGATGTGATTTGCGTCGGCTGCCTATCGTCAACGCAATGTCGTTCATTTATTTATGCGTCTAAATGAAAGTTTAATCTCAGGTGGAGCGTTGTATTCGCACTTACACGTCATTCACAATGAGCCGCCGTCCTGTTTTAACGGAATGACTAAACTAATTATACCTTTATATCTCGCATTACAATATTTCGAGGTTTCAACACAAAATTCGGCTTTTGTTCTTAACGCGGTGTAATGTCTTTATGCGGCCACTAACGCGATATTATTTCAATTAAATGCCTGATTTAGCCGCTCCCGAAAAACTCAAAACAATGAGGTGACGACAGTTGTGTTGAGAAAATAATGTGCAATGAACTGTCTGATTTGCGAGCGTACCCACATGAAACAGTTCCACTGAATAATGGCCGAACGAAAGCACCTAAGTATTAAATGACGAACACGCATTAATGCCGTTGTCAACTTTGGGCAATACGTTATAATCGTGTAAATATAGTTTTGACTAAGAATAGGTGAAGGTATTAAGAGACACGTCTCAACAATTATACACGTCGTCGCTTGTCATGTAGGACATCAAAATAAAATCACTACTATTTATGTATCTGAGAGAGTATTAACGGCGCACACCGCTACTCTTTTAATGCAATAAATCGTCTGGAAAATATAACCGTCAGCGCTGTGTCATACGCGCGCCGTGCCATGAGCGTGCGCCTGCGGCGGCCGCCGCTCGTCCTGCGCCCGCGACCACGCCGCGCATCCATACGCCATAAATTGTAAGACGTAAATAAAATCTGGCGTTCCATATTTTAAAACTTTATTTTAATAGCCCACTATTCAACGAGAAATTAAGACGTGTTTATTAGCTGAGCGCTCGTAATACAAACAAGTCCTTCCTTCATGAGATACTTTGCTCATGATGCCGTAAATTAGTGTTCACGTCAAGTCACAATAAGTATACACTAATAAAGTTACAAGATAAAATTATTTCTTTAACGTACAGTCTAATTGATGGATTTATTATGAATAGAAATTTGTTTACCATGCCAGATTTTCTACCTGTCATGTCACGTGAAGTTAATACGGAAAAGAACGTTGATGTTACGTAGATTAGAATACATTGAGATATTAGGAGTATATTATTATAGATATAGACACCTGAAGTTACTTAATATATGTATGACTATAAAAAGTTACCTATTATTAGGATGATTGCAAACTGATTGATAATGTTTTATAATTTTGAGAGCTTTGCTCAAGTTTTACGAGATTATGTAGACAGACTACGCCGAAAGCGTTCCTGAACGAATCACCACTTGAAATTCCGTCTAATAGGTTTGCGTTGTCGATTGTATGAGTATGTTTTGTTTCAATCAAGTTTTTGAATTTTTACTTTACCTTATTACTATTCTATTATATGATTCATATTATATATTAAATATTTTATTCTGTTTTCTGATTATTATTTTACTGCGATAATCAACATAAATCAAATTGTCATTTGATGAGCTAGTGAACATAACGGTCGAATTAACACAAACAAACCTAATTGAAGCAGCAAAAAAATGTAATGGCTTATAACCTATTTTAAAAATGGCTTTATGACGCTGCGTGGCGCCAGCATAATAATACCATCGGTACATCTCTTTCCGTGGCTGCTCTAAGAATCCGTTAAGGGGTGAATCAGGATAATAGACAGCAGCGTTTTGTTATTCAATCAAAATCTGCTGCGATCTTCAAGAAGCCTGCCAAGAGTAGAAATTAAGGCAAATCCTTTATTTTTAAGACAGAAGCCTATGTCCAGCATTGAACTTCCACGACTAATGATGATGATAAATGATTTTAGGACATTGTCAGGTCGTATTTTTTGAAAAAATATATTTAGCTTTCGATCGTGGGGATTGTATGATAAGTTCGAATATTATTCGAAAGTATTTTCATGAAAAGTATAATTATTATTAAACGATCGTATATTAAGCGATCCTAGCAGGTGGAAAGAAGTGGTTTATGCCTACCCTAATGGGAAAGTGACGTACTATGTATATATGTATGTTGTATAGTCTCTGCCTACCGTTATGGGATATCGGCGTGAGTGTATGTATGTATGTATAATTATTATTTTTATTAAATCTCTGACTGATAAGTTATACGCGTAAACTCAACGTCATGGTCTCTCGGTATAGAGTAGTTAGTATACATATGTATACTTAGGTCATGATAGTCATTTATGTAAATGTTAATAATTTTATTGATGTTGCAAGCTGTTTTGTATTGAATATGATTTGATTTAATTTTAGACTATTGACTATTATAGTATATAATTTAATCATAATGGAATCAATACATTTTTAATCATAATGGCTTTACGTAATAAATTCTTTATCAGGTTTCTTTTGATGCTAATGCTGTCATTAAGCTTTATATGTTGAATACCATCAGTTCTAATGCAAATTTTATATATTAAACCTAACATTGTTCACCAACATACAATTATAATAGTGACGTAACTGTTTAAATAATCTTAATATAATAGATAGCTCTTATCCAACGGATTGATCTGCTGCGCGATAATAAAACAGGTTTTCTCTGAAAGTGTATAAGGTCAGGGAGTACTTAGTCTTTTAGCCTGTCCGGCAAATAGACTTAAGTATACGGTAAGTAAGCGACCCCGGCCCCCCGAGCCACTACTGTCTCTTCTTACTCTTTCCGAGATAGCAGTATCCTATGTATATGTAGTCCTTTTCCTAAATTCCATATTCCTTGCTCAATAGACCTTTCCTACCTCATCTTCTTTCCTTTCCTTTCCACTAAGCCGTGGGAACGAAACCTCAACATCCTCATCTTATAAAATGGTGGTGTCGTGTTTCGCCACCCGACACGTCTCGTTGCCCGCGGGGGCGAAATGTGGGTTGCGAATAATCACTTTGCTACATTAAATGATCGTAGCAGGTGGAAAGAAGTGGTCTCTGCCTACCCCAATGGAAAAGAGGAGAGATGTATGTATGTATGTAGTGTGGTCTCTGCCTACCCTTGTGGGATATCTAAGTGAGTGAGAATTCAAAAAAATCAACTAAAACCGTAGTTTTTATTAAAATCTCCCCGTTCTGTTTACCGTATTTAAGTGCAGTTAACATACATTGATTCAATATTTATGATAAAACGTTAAATTAACGTCAAGTAATAGAAAAGAAGTCAACCCATTTGGATAATATAAAATTCTTGGTTTTGCCCGCGGCTCCACCCGCGTGAATGTCGATTTTCCATTATATGAGAAATTCTGAAACAATTATACATTTGCATAAAATGCTTTAGAACCATCTTTACTTGAGATCTCGTACCTTAATGACGGCTACTAAAATAGGGATCAAGCTGTATCTTCAATTCTACTAGATCGATTTTAATGAATGTCGCAATATTTAAGTCGGAACAGTACTTTTAAGACTGTAATTTAATTGACGGTTTGATTAAAATCTACCCGCTGGTTTTTACGTGAAGCTCGAAAACACAACAAACAAACATCGACTGATTTGGTTTCAGAAGCCCTTAATTAGTCGATATGAATTTTTTTTAATATCTTTGATTTACAAAATATGACTATCAACAATTTTATAACCGTATAGATATTTCAGATTCGTATGTTGTATTAATAACAACTAAACCGGATAGCTCAATAAAAATATATCAATGGGTTTAATATATTCAACAAGCATGTTTTCTTCATCATTGTCGTCACAATATTTTCCTTCTCAAATGAAACAGAGTTACAATAGGGTTGTTTATTATCATGTAAGTAGTAATCTGGGTCCGGATTTATGTCTCGGAAGAAGTGTATGGAAAAAGTTTTCAGTTACAATATGTGTGTGCTCAGCTCTGCATTCTTGTCTGCGGCAACCCTTTTGCACTGTTTGCGGGAATTTATTTTTTCTAACAAGATGATCGTAATAGCTACAGGTATACATTATTTTTCTAGAACAATGTTAAGTGGTCGAGGGAAAACCGCAACAGCTGTCTCACTAATCAATTATAATATGACTCTTTTGTCTTGACGACTATAAAATTGCCGCACATAACATTATTTTTCTGTGCCAAAAGTCAACATCATCTCAGACGGAATGTTAAAAACATAATATTTTTCATCGTAATCTTAATCTCAACAAATTGTTAAAATGAAAATTTTAATCACGTTTCTTGTGTATAATCGTGACGATTCACAATTAACTGAACAAAAATTTCATTCTCAAACAATAGTTTAAAGTAAAAGTAATAATTTAATTTCATTCGCTTTGAATTGATGCCAAATTGTCTAATTTGCGCTATAATACTGTACAAAAAATTTCCAATATACTGTCTCAAGCTCTTATAAGTTTAGTAACTATTAAATAATGTGCGGCTGACACTAGAGTACATACTCAGTAATGTAACAAATGATAAATTTATATTCTTTTACATATCGTCATAAATAAATTATTAAAGGGATTTTCACGGATAATTGGTGGAGAGGCAGTGATCCTGCTTCTGTGCCAATGAGTTCCGGATTCGAATCCTGGTAGAGATAAATTTTGTGTGATGAGCACAAATGTTTGTGTTCAGCCATGGACGTATTTATCTATTTATGTATAATATAATCTATATACTATACATAAATCGTTGTTGTTTTTGTCGTTATCTACTACCCAAGATACAGGGCATACTGATGATTTGAGTGTCCAGAATATTATTTTTATTATTATCTCTGGCATCCTTGTTAAATATGAATTTATTTTTAAAATAATATCTGCAGATCATTAAAATTAATTATTAATCGCTCATATGGTCTACGTGCTGGCAACTTTTTTCGCTGCGGATTCTTAATGGGACATGCAAAATATTTTATTTGATTTTGCTTTTAATGATATAATTAAAAAGAATTTTAAATTGTATTCAAAATTCTCTTGATGATCAGACCAACGGGAGTATGCATTATGGTGGCAAAAGGCCTGATGATACTGATTTTTTCGGAAAGGTGAATAAGCTTTTATTTGAAACGCTATGTGCGTGGATAAACGGCATCGTCCCAATTCAAGGAATCTATGTCAAATAGATACTGTGGAGAAAACAGTTTTAAATGAGATCAAAACTTTTTATACTAATCAAGAACTTAATGTGTTTGTGGTAGTTTGGGGTGATCCCAAGGATATCTTATAGACTCCATTAATAAACGCTCAGGCTGATTACCTCCTCGGGTGATTAGAGAAATAGTAAGAATTATCCAGTTATAAGATTGAAAACTGTGTGATTTTTGTTGCAACTAAATTTTTAATATGGTATATCAGTAAAAAAAAATTAAGTATTTTTTAATATTTTTTAATATTATCTAGACATACACGCACACATACACACATACATATAAACACACACATATACTTCATACACACATACAAACACACACATACGCGCGCGCGTACGCGCACTTATGTTGGTCAACTTAGTAGTTTTGGCTTGTCGCCTGTTGCTTCTATATTATGTTCATTTACTTGTTTGCTTTATCTACACATTTGTTTATATAAAATTATTATACAATAGTCTTATCTACTAATGTATAAATTGTACAGTTGCAACTTGTTTGTATAATAGATAATGTTTATTGGTCAGAGTTAGAAGCCTGGAGACTTGTAACACAGGATCAACCTAGTGCAGGCTCCAGTCTCCACTACACAAGAAATATTGTTATTATTATAACAGATCAATTCTAATATATTGTAGAGAAAAATAAACAATTATTATTATTATTAATATTAAGAAATTTAGAAATGGTTGTGATAACATGTGCATATAGTATGTTTCATCGAAAAATTACCAATATATTAAAAAAGACATAATATTGTAATTTCGTTTAGGATACAGATAAACTTATGGGTTCTAAAACTGTAACAGGGCATCAGGCACCTCTGAACGCGCGACGTTATTGATTTGTGACGTTGTTGATTGAACACGCCAGCGTTGATCACTCCGACAACCACCACACACGGCACTCCTACGGTACCTAGTAAAATTTTATAAAACCATCGTTATCGTAAACAGAACAAATTGCAATTTTTACGAGCCATTCGACTCGGTTTCCATTTGCATGCGAGTATGATGCCAGATATTCTGACGGATCATACCGCGTCGAAGGGTTACCGCGGCGATTCGGGTCACCGCACTAAATTATTTGCCTCGTACTTCGACATCGAAAAATCTCACATTTCAAAATGTAGTTGATAATAAAATCGACAGAAACTAAACATGAGAAATGGTCATACCAATTTCATACTAAGCTTACGTTGGAATTTACGTAGTCTCTAAAAAGAATACTTCGATAGCTGGTTCAAATACGAAATTTGATTTTTTGAAAGTAACTAACTCATTCTAAAATGGCTACTACGATTTTGTTTAGTTATATTACGTAACATAATTTATACAGTCGTATAATAATAAAGATATATTTTTTATAAATTTTTAGTAGTTGATACCATTGGTATGTTAACAATGCATTTAAGGTTTCAATACTGGTAATCCAAGGCCATTACCATCCTCAGTGAATACTCACATAAACAATGTGTAAACTATAAAGTAAAAATATAGGGTGACAATAAAGCGTGGTGCTACCACGCGGCGGCGTATTTACAAAAACCCTTCACGGACGCGTTTAGAGCTGTTGGCGCTTCTTTGTGATAAAAACAAAGGCTCATTAAAAACTGAAGTCATAACTGGAAACGTGATACAGTGGCCGGCGGGCCGGGAGCAGCTCTTTCATCATAAAGGCGCGGTGAGCGGCAGCTGGCGCTTCACTTTATGTGGTTTCTGAACGGCTTCTCTTTAATAATCTTGTTTATTTTCGAAAGTAGAGCACCCATAATATGTACGCCTATGTACAGTAGTTACTCTTTAAGAAGATATCAATTCATTAAACAGTAGAATGGAAACGAATTAAATGATGTGATGAGCTCACATTTTATTTGACAACTGATGACACAGTCGCAGTGACCGTTTTCTGTGCCAATGAGTCCCGGGTTCGAATCCCGGCAGGGGTAAACTTAATGTGATACCCGATATTTTTATCCGACTCATCGACATGTTTTTCTATATATGTATTAGTATTTATCCATATAAACAGCCAAGATACCACTAATCTTAGTTTTTGACTAGATCAGCGTGTGTGTGAAAGTGTCGAGAATATTATTATTATATTATTATCACACTGAACATATAAATATATTGTAAAGATGTTATTGGAAATGTTCCTGATGATTAATAGAAGCGTATTAAGCCCGTATCCGCACGTCTCAAACGGATGTAGCGAAGCAGCGAATGAGCAATAAGCCTCTTCAACTAATAACAACAGCGGCATCTAGTACGATATCTCAATACCGTAGGTGCAAGTTAATTAACACGTGACGCTTGTCGTCGAAATAGAATTCCTGTAAGCGGCGGTGCGCGCGCGCCCCGGGGCGCGCCTCCGCCCCCGCCCCGTGTTTGTTTACAAGCAGCGAGACTTCATTACGCCGCCGGCTAATGTATTCAGCTTCAGCCTTCACGTTAACAGCGACACTTCTCGGAATCAATATGCTCCTTGTATGTTTTGATTGGCTGGCGTCACGCGTCGCAACACATTCCCGCCCTAACCACCCCACGCATAAAACACACTTTTCCTTGCTGATGATCGATGACTTTAATGACAGCGAATACAACGAACGGATTTCTGTGTTAATACTTGCCGGGGATAAATTTCCTATAGTGGTAACGACCTCTGCACTGCACTGACATGTACTTGTCCAATTTTAGGGTTAACGCACATTAATTTTGTTTCATTAACGACTCTAAACGTTTTACTATTTCCTGTCGTCACTGTTCTGGTCAGTAACATTCGATTCTCTGTTTTCTTTGTTAGCTAACATGCATAGCTATGCAACCCAGTACATATCATACGTTTATAGTGGCTTTATTCTCACCCACAGACTAATACAAAAATTTAGTTCAGCCTATATTTTTTTATTAATTCCTGTCTCCCTCATATATATTATATATTAATATTAAAGGCGTTTAAACCTGTCTATTTGTAAATATACAATCATCATCATCAACCTATTTATTGTCCTACTATAGGGCATACCCTGTAGTAGGACAATAAATACCATGAGACCCATAGGTCTCAATTAAGCTAATGCGGGTCAGCAAATTTCACACGCGTCGAGAAAATCTATAAGACTATCCTCTACACACTTAACTAATTAGTCCTCACATAATACAAGTATCGCACAGTGCTTTACTCCTAATCAAACCCAAGCCACAAGACAGTGTAATATCTTGCTGACACAGCATAGAAACAATGCCAAACCCATCGGAGTGACTTCTGATCCCTCCGCACCCCAAAAATAATAATGTTTCATCTTATAAAAATATTTCCCTTACGACTGCCGCTCGGTATATCACGTTATTTGTCACAGAGGATCACCCTTTATGTTCGTTTCCAGTCAAACCCCTTAGATAAGCGAGCCTTTTATATGCCAAATATAATATATTATGGTTGACAATTCCTGTTCAATCACTATATGGATAGGACTCCATAATAATTTAATATAAAAACGTTAACAAACAAATAATTTTATCAGTAAATGTTATATCTATAATTTTATTCAGTTCTATGCATCTATAGAATATTAAGTATCTTTTATCGTTAATAATATTTGTGAGACTACTAATTTTAAATTGATTAATAGGGCTAGCCACCACCAATGAACCCCGGAATTCTCAGAATTCATAATTATATATAAATTTAAAAATGTCATTTTATTTAGTTATTTATTTATTATTTTGGTTAAAGAACTATGCTCGGAATCCCTTCTTGATAAGATCCACAGTGAGGTGCCTGTAAGTCCACAAGAGAACCAGAGTCACCGATGTGATTCAAAGGCTTGCAAAGCTAGAGTGACAATGGCTAAGTGGCTCCAACTATTATAAGTGAGCCGATGACCGTAATGGTCGACTGTACCATGACCGTAATCATCAATCAGTGGGTGCAGTCATGCATCCACTGACTGCCCACAGCTGTGACGCTCACAGCCTCTTGGTGTGGTGATCATCAGAAGAGGCCCAAGTCCAGGTGGTCGTCTCTGGGCTGATATAATGAGGATGGTCAATTATTTTACCTGCAATTATCCCACAGGTTATTTGTCCAGGAAAAAATTGACAATATACTATTTTTATATCCGGCTCTTTTACCATATCTGGCCACGCATAAAATCAAAAGGATCAAATGAAGGATACACCAAAAAGTATTTATTTATTTACAATATAAATGAATAGGTTCTTTGGAGTTGTTTTATTATGCTTATATATAACTAGCTTTTTCCCGCGGCTCCACTTCGGTTCGCGCGGCTTCGGTTTTCCGCTACACGGGATATTCCGACACAATCATAGATTAATATTAAAAGCTATGGAACCAATTTTACTTGACCTCTCGTTCCTTAACGGCGGCTAATAAAACTGGGATCAAAATGTATCTTCAATTCTACTGGACCGATTTTGATGGAACTTGCTGCAGTATTTAAATCGGAATAGTACCTTTAAGTCAGTTACAGTTTAAGCAAAATCTAACTGTTGGTTATTGCATGAAGTTTGAACAAACAAACAAACAAACAAACATCGGACGGATTTTGTTTCAGAAGCCCTTAATTAGTCGATCTGAGTAGTTTGTTTTTAAATATCTTTGATTTTTGAAAATTTGACATTTAACAATTTTTTAATAGTATAGTATAGATAAAACGCTTAGCAGCATATCCATAACCAGTTAACATGCACACGCCATTACTTCCAACATATGAGCAAAGCAAAATATCAGCGTATTATGGGTTATCAGAGGCACAGGCGCGTCTTCGAGACTCCCGTCTCCATTCAAACCGCCCGGTTTAATGGATTGCTTACTTTCATATTCCGAAACGTACACAATGTTTGCGCTCCTATGATCACGTGTAGTGATTTAAAGGTTTATAGTTCCTCTATGCGCGAGGGTTTGACAGTGGATCAGTGGGTTATTCGAGGAATGCAAGTTGACGAATACGCGAGTTACCCCCGCGGCCGGGCACACGGGGCGAACGACGCGTGCAGGTTTTAGTGGGTGCAAACCACATATAACCGTTATGCCATAGCTATTGCAAACCCGTTAAGTGTGGTTATGCGTGGTTACACAGTGATATGCTTTACGCATTTTCTGCACAATACCAAATGACTGGCCTTTTAAATTGCAATATAACAACAAAACAGTGTTCGAGGTTTAAAATCTGATCATAAAGTTAGAAGGCCCTGTGTAGTAAACACTTTGAGTAGCTAGTAAATCATCGATTATTTTTTAATTGATATATACATACTAGCTTTTGCCCGCGGCTCCGCCCTCGTGAATGTTGGTTTTCCGCTACATGGGAAAATCCTAAACAATCATAGATTTATATAAAAATAGCTTTTGAATTATATTATAATTATGCAATATATTTATTATAAATATAATTATGAAGAATCTTTAGTAAGTGATGGTCACTAGACATTAGGCAGCGAAATGCCATATTCACTGGAACAACTCAGAAATTTTCAACAAAAATTATTTTAATTTGTACTAATTTTTGCCCGCGGCTCCGCTCGCGTGAATATCGGCTTTCCGGCTTCATGGAAAATTCCGACACAATCATAAATTTATATAAAAGGCCTTAGAACTACTTTTACTTGACCTCTCGTACCTTGACGATGGCTACTAAAACATGGATCAAGCTGTATCTTCAATTCTACCGAACCGATTTTGATGAAACATGCCGCAGTATTTAAGTCGGAATAGTACCTTTAAGACTGTAATAGTTTAATNNNGACTGATTTATGCGTGAAGCCCGAACAAACAAATAAACAAACAAACATCGACGGATTTGGTTTCAGAAGCCTTTAATTAGTCGATCTGTATTTTTTTTAAATATCTTTAATTTTTTAAAATTTAACATTTAACAATTTTATAATAGTATATATAGAAGCCTAAAGCACTTTTAGTTGAGCTCTCGTACCTTAACGGCGGCTATTAAAACAGGGATCAAGCTGTATCTTCAATTCTATTGGACCGATTTTGATGAAACACGCCGCAGTATTTAAGATGGAATAGTATCCTTAAGAATATAATCATCAACATCCCCAGTCCATATTCGTCCCCACTACAGGGGCACGGACCTCTCCTAATTAGGTGGGGATTAAGGCGTAGTCTACCGCGCTGGCCCAGTGCGGATTGGTAGACTTCACACATGTGAGCATGCAAGTTTCCTTACGAAGTTTTCCTTCTCCGTTAAGTACATTGGTTTCTACAATATAGACCCAACATGAATTAGAAATAACTCAGTGGTACGGGACCGGGATCGAACTTGCGACCTTTCAATCGTAAGTCGTGTCTTTAACCACTTCACCGCCAATGTACCTTATGTATGTAAGAATATAATAGTTTGACCAAAATCTATTGGCTGGTTTTTGTGTGAAGCTCAAACAAACAAACAAAAATCGACGGATTTGTTTTCAGAAGTTCTTAATTAGTCGATCTGAGTAGTTTTTATATCTTTGATATACAAAATTTGACATTTAACAATATTATTTATTATTAACAAGCCAATGTTTTTACACTGGATCGTCGAACATGATTCAACAAAACTGATAAATAAAGTTTATGTGTATATCTACAAAATAACTTGAAATAAGATTTTAAACATAGGTCACCAAACTTTTCTGTCTCATATACCACTTTTTTGATTTTGGATAGACCCTAATATTGATTTTTTGCAAATTAATCAATTTCAAATATGTTTTTGACAACTACCGTGGACCCATTGCAGATTTCCATCTGGACTCCTGGGGTTGATATTTTTTTTAAAGACACCTCCCGCATTAGGATTAAATTCCTGTGTCGCGGGGACTTTACAAACAATCAAATAACGGCGACACAGAACATATGAGATCACTTTAGGTATTAATAGTTTAAAATAATATTAAAAAACGTAAATCCTTTGACTCTTGTAACGCAGTCCAATTCATACAACTATATGGCACTTAACTATTACGATCATCATACATACATACATTCACGCCGGTATTCCACAGGCATGGGCAGAAACCATAGTTCGTATATAACACAATCCTGACGCGTCTTTCTCCTCTCATCCGCATTCATATATTTTTCCTACACTTTCGTCAATATAAAACCCATATTACGAACTTGTCTTTTTGAAACAAGTGGATGATTTGATCAAGGTAGATTTTTTTTGGGCGTCCTCTTCCGATACTTCCACTCACATTTGCCCGTTATTACGATCATCATGTAGGTAGATATTAATTATTATATAGAGGCACGAATATGCACTGAAAAAAATTTAATACAACAAAAGCGTATCACACTCCGATAAAATAAAATTTACATTTCAACGTAATAGCATTTCTCGATACAGCAGCTCGGAGAGTGCGTTTCTCACCCATCGGTTTGCGCGTCTATGGCTCCCCTTTCATATAAAAGACGAAAACAAATAGAGAATGTGGCAAATAGCAAACAATATTATACGGAATGCACAATAATATCAATTCCGTCGTCGCGGGCACACCCCGCCATGTTTACTTCCGCGAATAAATATGAAATTCGAAGTCTCGCCTCAGACTCCGCCGAACAAATATTATGAGGAGTTTGCTTTGGTAAAATGATAACCGTCGAGAGCGATGAAAATCTGGGCTTCGCTGGGGGCAACTCGAATATGAGAACGGGACTGGATATATTCATAATCTTATAAAAAACAAGTCGTTTTTATTTCGTCTACTAAACTGTTACGGAAAAAATAACTGGTGTCGGTTACCGCTTAGTTATTTTTTAGTTCGTATTGTTAAAGCAATTTTAAAGTTTCGCTTGCAATAACTTTACGATAGTGATAGTCTTGGTGCAACCTTGATATATTATCTACATAACAACGAAATTTCATTATAATCAGCTCAGCGGTTGAACCGAGAAGAGGTAACTTAAAGACTAAAAATAACACTGGTCATATGTTGACTAGTGTGAATCACACCGCGAGTTGTAGGCAATATAACAAATATTCACGGTTAAGTTTTTTTCATAGATTTGGCAAACGAACGTACAGCCCGCCGCATATAAGACACAAAAGTATTCTCGTTAACATACATACATACAATCACGCCTTTTTCCCTGGTCCTCCGGCAGGGAATCGAACCCCGGTCTCCCGCGTAACCAGCGGGGATACTGATCACTATACTACTGAAGTACACTACACTACTACTACTAGCAAAGTGACTATCCGTGACCCATTTCTCGCTCCCGCGGGAAACGAGACGTGTCAGGTGGCGAACCACGACGCCGCCGTTTTATGAGGTTCAAAAGTAATTAAAGTTCCTCATTGCGTTCCCATGGAAAAAGGATGAGATAGGAAAGGTGTCTTGAGCAAGGAATGTGGAATTTGGGAAAAAGACTATAGGATATATATACTATAGGATATACTAGTATTTCGGAAGGAGTAGGAAGAGACAGTAGTAGCTCGGGGGGCCGGGGTCGCTTACCCGTATACTTAAGTCTATTTGCCGGACAGGCTATAAGACTAAGCACTTCCTGATCATGCGTTGACTTCATTAGCAAATGTCGTATTATATATAGACGATTTACGACGGAAATTAATAAGATCCTAACTCGGAATCCATAGACTTACAAAAACATATATATTTAAAGAATTTCCAAACCAAAATTTAATAGTATAATTGATAAGTTCTGCGAAATAGTCTATAATATAAATGTTAATAGTTTTCAAATCGTTGTAATGCATAAGTTTTGAAGGCTGTGTGGCGCCGGCCTAACGATAGCGTCACTTCATCCTTTGCCGCGGGTGCTGTGAGAGCCAGCTGAGGGATTACCAGGATAGCGGGCGGCAGCGTTATCGTGTTCTTCAATCACAATCTACTACAACCTCCATGACGCTTGCCAACCGTGATTATGGCAAATCCTTGCTTCTTGAAGGGGAGGCTCATATCCAGCAGTGAACTTCCGGGAGCTATTGTTGCTGTAATAATGGTGATGACAATAAGTTTGTAAACCGATTTACTATATCTAAAAATTCTTAGAACTGATTGATTGATCTCAGGATTAGATTAAATATTAATACATGTCATTACACTACTAAAGACAATCTGTGTAGTCCTTATTTGGTGATGTTGTTATTTTGTTTGTTGTACGGTAGAAGCGTCAGATATTCAATAGCATTATTCCTGTGTTTAGGTCGACCAGTGGAACGCGGACGGACCCGCGACCCCTACCTTATCATCCCGCGAGAATAACTCTCAGATTTATGCGCAGAGTTAAACTTTATGTCGTCCTTTGTTTTCTTGCATCATACTTCATTGTTATCGAAAGTTTTATCATTGCGTGAATAATAGTTTGTCATGTCCGTTTAATATGAAATTCATAGATATATGTTAAATGATATAGGATGCTACATTTTAAAGTTTTGTTATAATGGAATTGAGATAAATAAATTAATATGCAATTAATATGCACGCATGGTGCAGTGGTTTAAGCGTCCACTGCGCTGTCGAGTGTTGTGGGATCGATCCCCACACGGGACAACAACTTTGTGTAATCCATAAATTGTTGTTCTGAGTCTGGGTGTTGTGTGTTTCCGTTACTTGAATGTTTGTAAAGTCCCCGCGACACAGGAATTCATCCTAATGCGGGAGTTTTCTTTATTAAAAAAAAATATATAGCTTCATAAGTATCACTAGCCCATGGACGTCTGCTGCTGGACGTGGGACCTTCTTAGGAAGGAGGATTTGCCATAATCTTCCGTTTGGCCGTTGTCCTGGAGACCGCAGTAGATTTTTATTGAATAACAGGATGACCCTGTCGCCTGTTATCCTGGTGCATCCCTCGGCTGGTTCTCATCATGGGAGTCCTCAGGGACATGTGGAGTGACGCTATTATTATGCCGACGCCACTCAGCAATAATCTAACTTAACATACGAGTAAGGTCGGTGAGCGTAACATAATACGCTATTAAAACTGATTAAAACATTTTTTCATGCATATACTCATTTTGTCATTAGTTCAATACATTTATGATTGTGTCGGGATTTTCCATATAGCGTAAAATCTACATTCACGCGGGCGGAGCCGCGGGCAAAAGCTAGTAATACATACAATCACACCTTTTTCCCTGATTCTCCGGCGGGGAATCGAATCCCGTTCTCCCGAGTGTCAGGTGAGGATACTGACGACTGTACTACCTAAGAATCGGGGTAGGCAGAGACCACTTCCGCGGATGACTGCTCACGCGATTCCCGCGCTCGGGCGCAAGGGCCAAGGCGGACGGCGCACAGCTTTTAGTGGGTGCAATTCTCACATAACCGTCGTGCTGTGCCCTCGGCGCGGTGGTGTGGGTCAGACATTTTATGTGCGTAAAAAAAGGCAGAGCCCACTTTTTCCACTTGCTAAGAGCAAAGTGGCTGGCTTACTTTTCGCCTCCGTAGGAAACGAGACGTCTTGGGTAGTGAACCACGACGCCATTTTATAAGATTCAAAAATGTTAAAGTTCCTCATTGCGTTCCCATGAAAAGGAAGAAGAGCAAGGAATATGGAATTTGGGAAAAGGACTATAGGATATAGGATACTACTATCTCGGAAGGAATAGGAA
>WUAW01016287.1:31564-67952 GCA_017165845.1 Thaumetopoea pityocampa | reverse complement strand
ACCCTGACTAGTTCATTAGCTCATTTTTTAGCAAAAAATCTCCGAGAGTAGCTTTAACATGTTGCCCAAATTTTAGTACAACTTAAACTTTGTCCCAAATTTCATACAAATGACAGACACACGGCTTACAAGAATGCATGTTTCGGTTTTAGTTACATGTAAGTAACCATATAAGCTTAAGTAAAATCATTTATTTCGAAATTGTATACAATTTTAATTTTATTTTATTTATACATGTATAGAGAGTTAAAGGCTAAATTTTCTTTTTTCACGTAGTTCATCACAGGCAATCACACTGCTCGATGACGTTCCGTATCCAAGGAAACACGAACTAATTTTTTTTTGAAAAATCTAGTGTACAATGATTAATAATCTACTATATACTACATATAGAATTTTACTGTCGAATACTTATCACTATGAATATATATTGAATAAAATCAATATTTTAATTACGTATACAATTTAAATTAATCTATATACTTTCTAATAGATCAAAAGTCATCAGACACAATTTAAATTTAATTTAAAGGTCATTGTTGTATTCTAATAAAAATTCATATAAATGTATTCAATTGTTCTGGAATTTGAATATATATGCACATACCTAACGCATTTCAGGTACAAAACTTATGTGAATTAAAAACTTAGTTAATAGTAGCCATCAAAAACAAAACATCAGTGCACAAAACTAAACTATCCAGCACGTTACTAATTTCTCAAAAAATATTTTTTATATTTAGGTCAGGGAGTACTTGGTCTTTTAGCCTGTCCGGCAAATAGACTTAAGTATATGGGTAAGCGACCCCGTCCCCCCCGAGCTACTACTGTCTCTTCCTTCTCCTTCCGAGATAGTAGTATCCTATATCCAAAATTCCATATTCCTTGCTCCATACACCTTTCCTATCGCATCCTTTTTCTTTTGCATTAAGCCGCGGGAATGCAATGACGAACTTTAAAATTTTTAACCTTATTAAATGGCGGCGTCTTGGTTCACCACCCGACACGTCTCGTTGCCCGCGGGGGCGAAATGTGGGATGCAGATAGCCGCTCACACACATTGAATGATCGTAGCAGGTGGAAAGAAGTGGTCTCTGCTTACCCCAGTGGGAAAGAGGCGTGACTGTATGTATATATGTAGTATATACTATGATCTCTGCCTACCCTTACGGGATATCGGCGTGAGTATATGTATGTATGTATTTTTTCACAATAATACATAGGCATTTTGTAATAATACGACTTGGAATCAGTGAAAAAATTTTCAAAATCGGATTACTGGTTCCCGAGATTACCTTATATAAACATTTTATAACAAACTTTACCTCCCTACAATATTACATCGTTATAGATGAAGAAGTTTAGCTTGACATTCAATGGATCATTTATTGCATACCAAACAGCAATATAATTAATTATAACCTACAACAAAATATCGTGACCGTGCATATTATTATCTATCTATAGTATTATAAAATTGTTAAATGTCAAATTTTGTAAATAAAAGATATTAAAAAAATAACCTACTCAGATCGACTAATTAAGGGCTTCTGAAACTAAATCCGTCTATGTTTGTTTGTTTTGAACTTCACGCAAGAACCAGGGGGTAGATTTAAGCCAAACAATTACAATCTTAAAGTTACTATTCCGACTTAGATACTGCGGCTTGTTTCATCAAAATCGATCTAGTAGAATTGTAGATACAGCTTGATCCGTGTTTTAATAGCTGCCGTTAAAGAATGAAAGGTCAAGTAAAAATGGTTCTTAAGCTTTTTATATAAATCTATGATTGTTTCAGGATTTCCAATGTAGCAGAAAACTGACACTCATGGGGGCGGAGCCGCGGACAAAAGCTAGTTAATTAATTTATATAAAAAAAAATCATCTATAAATAATGACTAAGTAACTTATAAAGACTGAGTGGTATTCAACAATACCTAATATGTACTCAGAACATTACTTTGCATTTAATAATCATATGTTCCCAACTCGCTTATATTAGGGTTGTGTAAATAAATGTACTTTTAGTTATATCTTAATACAAAATAAACTATTTATTTTTTTCCAATACCTTATTATCGACATATTCCTCGCGACGGCACTGTAGCTCGGTGCGCACGAACACCATATTGCCATCAACCAACCAACCAACTGTATCCAATTCGCTATTGTATTGTCATCGAGCTTAAAAAACATAAGTGTAACAAATTTCAATTCAGCAACGGAAACTAGCCTAATATTAAATAGAAAGATTTGACCGAAACATACAATTTATATCATACAACTTATAAGTGTATCAATAATACAAGAAATTTGCTTACCCACTTTAAAAACATGTAATTTTAGGCTACCTAAATCAACATCACGTCAGCCCACAGGCGTCCATTGCTGAACATAGGCCTCCTCTAACGATCACCACACCGAGCGGCTGGGTGCCGCCTGCATCCATCAATACCGATATTGCTCATGACCTTAATAAGTCATCAGTCACCCTAGTCGGGGGTCGACCCACACTAAACTTGCCAGTTCCGAGTTGCTACTCCAACACTTTAGGACCCCAATATTCATCGGTTCAAATCAACATTTCGTCATCATCATCCCCAGTCTATATTCGTCTCTACTACGGGGGCACATATCTTCTCTAATCAGGAGGGGGATTAGGCCGTAGCCACCAGGCTGGCCTAGCGCGGGTTAGTAGACTTTACTTACAAATGCAGGCATACAGGTTTCCTCAAGAAGTCTCTTTCTCCGTTAAGTACGTTGGTGTCTACAATATAGACCATACATGAAATAGAAATAAATCAGTAGTACGGGAACGGAATTGAACCTGCGACCTTATGCCGTATCTGGCATCACAAACCACATTTACCTAATTATAATATTAATTCTGAATAAATAAATCGGTACATTATTCTCGAACTAATAAATAGTATTCCACCACTTTAATATTTATACTTACATACTTTAGTATTAATAAATAGTATGAATAGTCAGTTATGCTACGCAAAATTCTGTGCGGATATCAATATCAATTGAAATTATGCATCGAAGTTATCTCGCGTGACTCGAGCCACGGTTAGGGTCCGAGTTAAGTGGACGTTAATAGAGAAACGACTTTACGAGTTCGACACCCGTTTGACACATCAACACCACTTCGCAACACTAGAACGAGACGAGTGGGGTGTGACAGTGATGCTAAAAGTGTGACACTGACTATTTTCACTAAGACTTTGAAAAAATTGTTTTAGAGTAATAATTTTATATTTATTAATTAAGCCTCTCCCTCTGCTCTCTTCTGCTGAACGAGAACAATTTAATTTTATAGCCTTTTTAAGGCAATGAAAGTCATCCCTATGCAGCCCCTGCTGCTTGTGGAGCATGTCAGACTTCTAGGGACTAAAAACTTTGTAGTGACCTTCCTCAACACATTAGGGGACTTCGGGGTGCACTCTTGATGTCCTGCCGACGCATCTCGCTCTGTATTTTTCACACTTTTTGAGGGAAGATTGCTCCTCCTGCACCTCCGTGCCTTGAAATGCTTACAGCAGCATGCTACTATAACTGCCACCGTCCTCTTCGAAGATCGCACAATATTTTACAGCCTACTTAAAATATATGCGTGAGTAAGTATCATAGTAAATCATGCTGAAACTACAGACATTTGTCTAAGAGCATCAGAACAAAGAACTATTAATATGTTTTATTTAATATTTATTCAATAAGCTACAAATATTATAAAGAGGTAAAATTTGTTTGTTTGTAAGATTTATGTAGGAAGTAATATCTCCGGAACTAAAGATCAAATTCTAAAATTTTTTCACTGGTAGAAAGCTACATTTTTCCTAAGTGCTATATAGAGGATGTAAATTATATTTATGTCATGTATATTAGCCGAGCTATCGTAATGTTTGTCTAGCAAATTGGAAAGCAATAGGATTACGAAGAAATTATGACGCACGCCCGATAGGCCTTTCGAGTAGATAGGAAGTCCACGTGAACGGGGCAGCGGGCAACAGCTAGTTTCTTTATAAAGAAACATTGTTTTTTATTATAAAAAATCATAAAACTGTAAGACAAAGAATATCTATCAAAAATTAAAAACAATTAGTAAGATTATTATAATATTCGATCGAAAGTAGTATCGCTCGAATATTTAATGACATCATTAACTCAATAGTATAAATTAAATTATTGTCAGGGGCCATTCTCAGCTCCATGCAACACAAGCGACACTCGCCACTTTCTGCGATGTCATCGTTGCATATAAAAAGTTATGACCGCCGGTAATATTTCCGAGAGAGGCCGAGCGCGGCTGAGCGTCGCGTCGTGGAAAACGATATGCAGTAAACGGTCGGGCGTGCGGTCTCGCGGGGCCACTGCGCCCCCGCTGACCCGCCCGATTTTATGCCAATTTTCATAAAAATAAATCTGACTCGCGTTGATTGAACCAGTCGCCGGGCCGCTTTCGTGATCGACTTTCTATTTTATTGTTATTAGCTCAGTCGCGCAAGGGTACGAATTATTGTTCTGCCATTTATTCCCAAAAATAGAAAAAGTTTTCTTTGCGAAAAAATGTGACGATCGTATACAGTCGCAAATGATACCTACAAATAATAATTTGATATACCTGTATTCACTCAGTATGGGTTTTAAGTAACAACGGCAAGTGTAATTTATCCTACGTAATTATTTAACAGCTGTAAACACTTCAGGCTTTAGAATACTAGTAAATAACAAAGAACTATGGGATTCAGTGATTGGTAAACTTCCCCGACAAACGTTAAAGCCGTCAAGTGTTATCGCTGTAAACATCGGACGAAACAAGTGTTATGGCGTGGTACGCCGCCTTATACGATTTCAGTCGCTCCCGGAGAAATATTCCGATGCTTATCGAATGGCCACACACGGCAGCAGAACCGACATAACTAGTTGACGCCCCGCGCGCCAATTTGCGACAGTTTTACGCTCATAACAGCTTCTGATACCATTTATGTTACCTTACAACTATTCCAAGTCTTGTTTTACTCCAGTCTACCTTTATTTCCACCATAATATAACATTGAGATACATTAAATGCCTTTTATGTAAGGATATAAAAATAATTAGGTGTCTTTTCAAAATGAATAAGAGATGGTGCGTCCGACAAAAATGCAGAGTGCAGTCCAAGGAGCATGGCGGGTGATCGTGATTTATTGTCGGCCGCTTTTGAATATTAAATAATCTTTAATGGGAGCGCATGATCGGCCCATTAGCCGACGTCGCTCCTTTCACGTTTAATAAAGAGTCATTTATAAGTCAGTGACGCTTTTCCCTTATCTGGGCGAAGTATGTCTCGTGACTCAGAGGTGCCGCCCTATCACGATTAATTCATAATTTTATCCGCGCACGTCGATGTTTTTGGAGTCAGAAGTGTACGCAATTACATATCTAAATGTTAATTATTACAAACGTTGTTATCGAAGGTTCTCAGCCATATGACAGAGAACCTTCGGTTCGTTGTTACATAATAACGTGATTAATAATAACTATCATGTTAAGACAATATAACGATTGGTTATGTTCTCACGATGGGTATCAATCACATCATCGCGTCATTAGGAAATTACCAGTTTCCTTCCTACGATACCGACTGATCACGTCTAATGTCCCCAGGACCTAAGAATCCAACATAAACGGTAGCTCAAAGTATTAACTATGAGGACAAGTCCACGGAAATTCCGAGGACGATTTATTCCAATTAGAGTTTTTATTGTAAACGTATCTTTAATTTGTGTATATTTATTTGTGACCCACCAAGAAGACTTTGTGGTATCCAATAGGATGGCCTAGAGGCAATACCTACCAGCGGATTTCAGACATTCAATGAGAATGATGAAAAAATTAAGAAAAATTTGAACTGCCAACTGCACCAAATTAGCGGCGAATGGGATTGAATATGCACACAATTCAGTGACTGCTGATAGCGATGGTTCATATTCTATGTCAGTCTTTTGTTTTGTATGTATCTACCAAGCCACCAATTTCAGTACAATCGGCCTAGCGGTTGTGGTGTGAGAGTACAACCAGACCGACCTACAATCACACTGGCGCTTTTACTCTATTAGTGTGCATGTGATGTAGATGTGTGGCGCCGGCTTTTAACAGCGTTACTACATATCGACGATCGACAAACAATTTTTTTATTAAAGCTAAAAAACCGTCACAAAATTGATAAAAAACATAACTTTTTAACCAGATAAAATATATATTATATTTGAATACTCTTTGGTACTGAGTACCCATATATGTAGCTTATCAGATTAAAAAGCTATGATTTTTATAATTTTGCGAGGTTTTTTCAGCTTTAGTTTTAGCTACTTACAGCAGATACGTTCTCTTCCATAGACCTCTTCCCGTGGACGTCGTGAGAACTAGTTAAGGGACGCACCCGGGTAATGGGCGGCGGAGGTATCGTGTTATTATTTACGAGTGCGACATACTGCTGCTCGACTTGTTATTTTTTAAACAATTATATGCCATCATACACGCAAATAAAATTTACAAAAAAAAAATCAAGACACCATAACTTTTATAGCTTACAGTAAATAGACAAAGCCGCTAAAAATGATTATACACCCGTTAAGCATATAAAGCGCTACAAAAAATAATTAAAGTCATAACTAACACTACCATAACCGACCTGCGAACGCCTGTAATTATGAAGATTGATTCCCTGGTAAGCGAATGTTCACATAACTCGACGGTTACGACTTCCTAATGACACTTCGATAGCGTCCGCCGCTCATTATCGTGAAAAATTCGATCGGCTCGAGATATTCCTCTTAATATTGCGCCGGCGGTGGCTGAGCGGTCGGGATATCGTCACGTATACGCCGAGTACTCCCGTAATTATATCGGCGCAATTAAAGGCCAACTAATATATTATAATCGTTCGGTTAGCATTGGCTGTTTTTGCAAGAGAGTCGGTGCCGCCGCCGCGTGCCCGACGCACACTCGTCTCTGTAACACCCCGTCACGATTGAAACTGATTGACCGATGTCATTCGTAATATCTAGCATTTGCAAATTTCAAACTATGTATATATGTCATAAATTAGTTTGATACAGTGTAGAGCAGAGGTTCCCAAACTTTTTTTCTCATAGACCTCTTTCAAAATTTAGCTGGTTCCGGTGGACCCAATGCAGCTACATTTCTACCATATTCCCAAAACTCGACAAAAATGTGAAGATTAGATCTAACTATGGAAATTTGCGTATGCCAACGTAGATCCCCGTCGAGTCTGCCGTGGACCCCTGGGGATCCACCTGGACCACTTTGGGAGCTAAGGGTGTAGAGCAATAATGTTTGCCTCGAGAGTATAAACAATTTCCAATGGAAAAAATGAATGTCTCATTTTTAAATTTTGCGTGATGAGCACAAATATTTGTATCCGAATCATGGACGTATTTATCTATAATAATTATGTATTGTAGCCATCTATACAAGTGTGTATATTGTTGTCTAGTAAGCAAGATACAGGAAATCCTAGATTATGACTAGATCAATATGTGTGTGAAAATGTTCAGAATATTATTATTACTATTCCTGCATCAACCCAAGTTTCATAAGCTCCTGTTATTTTATTTGTCAATGTTTTTCCTAAAAGTTCACTTTAGCATCTTGCTTTCTTTATTATTGGGGTTCATATTAATCAATCGAATATATTATTCAAGTCGTTTCCACCAAAACTAGTGTTTGTTTTGTTATGTTCATACATTGTTCGGACAACAGCAAAATACATAGAATAATTACCTACCAATAAACAAAACGAATTCATCCCTGTACCAAAGACGTATACGTAGTATGTATTAATATATTTTTTATGTTTGTATTAGTATTGTACATATTGTTGCGTTGCGGCGATACGGGATTTGAAGTAAACAACTGTTAGCAAGAGTATCGACTCTCGAATAATCTAGCACTGTACTGAATTCACTCCTTTACTTCACTATTTTCACTTTTTTTCCTCTTCCTTCTTTTTCCGCGAGCTTGTTTTCCACAGATCTGCCCACTAGGAGTGAGGTGGTTCAAAGGAACCATCTCACTCCTAGTGGGCAGTTCTATATAAAGATATGTATATTGTACAGCGAACGGATCCAAAAGCCAAAATCTAAATTTTGATATGTTCGTATTTTTTTTTAAATTTTCGATTCTTGTGCCATAAATTTAAAAATAAATATGACAGATTGCATTCTATGTCAACATTACTGTTGTGACAATATGTATGTATATATTTTCATTAGATTTTATGCACTCCAGATTTCGTCTTCTGCATATTTTGTTTCTGTACTATCCAAACGCTAACTGATAGACAATGGCATGAAGTCTGCCTCTTACGTTTACAATGTATGAAAAGTAAATAAACAAACAAAAGGCCCCAACTTGGCATAATGCTACAAAACCTATGTGATTCCACACAGTCACATATGGTCACACTTTGTGCCGCGTTAAAAACTTAGCGGCAACCAAAGCGACGCATCAAGTGAAGTTTTATTTTAGTGTTTTTATTAGTTTTTTGTAGTGTTTTGATATATATACATGTGTTGCTGTTTGGTGTATCAATTGTCAGTAATCGTAAATAATATTGAAATAAAACTGAATAAAACTAAAAAAAAAACAATAAAACTGTGTCTAATGATAAAAAGTGATCGTGTCTTTTTTCAGGGCAATATTTTTGTGCGTGACATTCAAATCAACATCATATTCATCGTNATGTTTTGATATATATACATGTGTTGCTGTTTGGTGTATCAATTGTCAGTAATCGTAAATAATATTGAAATAAAACTGAATAAAACTAAAAAAAAACAATAAAACTGTGTCTAATGATGAAAAGTGATCGTGTCTTTTTTCAGGGCAATATTTTTGTGCGTGACATTCAAATCAACATCATATTCATCGTATTACTATAAACTCCCAAAAAGCAATAAAATGTGATGAACTGGGATTATATAGTCACACTAATTAAATAATTGTGACGTTGTCTTATAAATGTGAGGCTTAAAAAGACAAAGTATCCAGAGCTGTAAAATAAGTTATTTAACAAAATGTTAAAAAAATATAGATTATAGATAAAAATATAGATTATATATAAAAATATAGAAATATAAAATATTGATTATGGATTTTCATGACACTTACATAAGGGTCATAAATTACACAGTAGATGTAAATACATTTGGTCGGTACAGTGATGTGAATTAGGCAGTCACATCAACTTGGCACCCTAATAAATGGGCCGGGCAGTTTGATTTCTCGCGAATCATGAGAAAATTATGCTTCAGACGCGAGCGAAGGCGCTTTGAGAACATCCGACGGATAAGAATAATTACTTACATTGATTGGACCCTTATAATCCGAGTTTATTTAATAGTCGACAGATGTTAATCGCTGCGCTGACTATAATTACGCTTCGATTCCTGACGAGAAAAACGCTAAAGCGCACGTCTATCAAAGAATACGTGCCATTCGCTTCTCTACTCAATTACATAAAAATATTTATGTATTTTAAGAAAAATCACATTAAAATATACCCAAATTGTTACAGAATTACATTAGTATAGATACATTATAATATGTACTACATAATAAATGTATGAATACAGAATTACATTTATATGGAGAAAATATTCGACTGTTGTATCATGTAATCATTTCCAACATCAGGTTACACTGACTTAATATCATACTACATACATATATCTACTCATAATATAAATGCAACAAGTGTTTTTAGGTTTGTCCTTTTTCATTCATCAACGTAGCAACGAATTAACGTTATAATTTGCATGGTAGGTATAGTGAGAGTCATAATGATGTAGTGGACGGTCTTTGGATCGGAAGATCTGAGGGTTGAACCTTGACCAAGCACGCAATATCCACAAGATACGTAAGGTAGTGGGTAACAGTTGGTGTTGCAATGACGCTGAACGTAGCAGTATCGTTGTGTGGTGCCGGCATATTAATAGCACCACTCCATCTTCCGGTATTTTTCCTATGGACGCTGCGAGAATCAGTTAAGGGATAGTAAAGACCTGGATGATGGGCAGCAGCGATATAATAATAATAGGATACTATTATTTAATCAAAATCTACTGCGATCTCCAAGCGTAGAGCTTATGGGAAATATTCTTCCTTTTTAAGCAGGATTCCCATGTCCAACAGTGGAATTCAACGGGCCAATGATGACAAGGACGATCGTATCAGGGACTGAGGGGTCTTGCGACCCATCGGTCGATAACAACGACACTCCTCTGTAACAATAATGGACCTTTTTATTCATAGACAAAATCCAACATACAGGTAGTACACCTCAAGTAGCGGGGACAGTTTGTGGGGTATATCAGACATTTTCTGATTGAAAACTTTGCGATAGTTTTCATTGACATGTTGAAGAGCGTGGGTATCCACTGTGGATAGTCTGTCAATACTCCACAGTTTCACAAATTGTAATTAAAAAGTGTCATTTTAATGAAATAAGTACGAACTTGTACGAGTAGGTATACATGTTGGTTTCTATCATCACGTGTATATCGCTTCCCCCGAGGGGGACGTAAAATTTTCTTCTGTTTCTAAATATTAATAGTTTATATATTGGGGACGGGCGTGCGAAATGTATTTCAACAGATTTATCATATCATCGCATCCACTACTAAGACTCCGTTTGGGCTGTGTTTCGCATTTATTTTGTGCTGCGAACAATCACTAAGCTTAATTGAATATTTCCGAATGTTAAAATACGTAACTGGTCTATTGTTTTATAATCTATCATTTTATTTACAAATTCAATAAATATGAATATTATTTTGTCCGTCTGTTTATGACCCTATGATGATTCCACCAATAAACTTATTGCTTTGAAATTTGGTAGAGATAATTTATATTTTGGTATAATTTGGTAGACATAGGTTGTGTGGTGTATTATCATTATAATATGTCATCACTATCATATTTTCATTGCGGGCGAGTTTTCAATTAGTAATATAATGAAACTAATTACGTATTTTATCATTCGGAACTATCAGTTCACCGATATAATGAAACAAACGTTTAAAAATACACGCTTAGTTCACATAGTCATAAATATATCAAAAAATCCAAACCGAAAAATGGGAATTTAAGAAACGACATAAACCGATACCAGCGTTTTAATTAGCGTTCATAGCAACGTGTCGGAGAGCGGGGTTTGTTTAACATTTTTCCATTGTATGCAAAGTAAGCGTGGAGTCCATCCATCAGCTCATATTCGCGGGTTCTGACGGCGCCCGCGGTGCTCCGTGCCGCCCTGCTGGCCGTGCGCACGCTAATTGGGATCCGCACTGGAAGAATACCTCGACTTAATTATCTAACGGAACTGAATTAGGTAGCTAATTTTGTTTTAAAGTTGAACACCTCGCGCACACACGGCCTTTGACGCTGAAACTAATTGCAATCAAATTGTTCAGAAAATTTGTCACCGGTTTTACCATCTCACGACTCACGATAGACTGATACTAACGTTTTACCTACAATAATGATTCTTCTTCTCTGAGACAATTGCTTTGACATAATGTTCTATCTAAATGAAACACATGTGCCAAATAAGAAGCATGTCTACAATTTGCACGAACGGTATCCTGTTAGGTACAAGATATAAATGTTCATAGTATTTAAATATCAAAGTCATAAATGCCATACGCGTGCTTGTTAACGCGCACATGTAAATTCTAATCCTTGTTGCATTTAGAACGGGGCGGCCTAGTAATTATGTGCTTTCATTTGTCTGCTTCTCGGAACAAACGAGCCAGCCCCGGCGTGTAAGCCCGCTCCATGTAAAGCAGTTAGTAGTTCTCTAATCTCGCTCTGCCATTAATTTAAAGAATACGTCTGCGTAACCGACTTTACCAACAACGTCGAAACACAATTCTCCTTCACATTTTCTTATTTGCATATTAAAATAATTTCGAGTAAACGCAATACGTAAAGTCGCCTTCCATCCGCGACCGTATAATTCGGTAAGGGCATACATTCTATTTTGGCCATAGTAAAACAAACCCTATTGTAATTCGCGTTTAATGCCATACTAAATTGGAATTGTATAAAAATTACGTTGATCTTGTGCATGGAAAGTCCAGAACGATGACAGATAAAGGCGGGTTGTGCGCCCAAATAGATAAACTAGTGTGGAAATTAATGTCTACATTTACTGGTGCATGAAGTTTGTAGTTAATTATACGTTTATAGTTATTCGCTTTTTTAAATGTGTATTACCACCACAAAGGCTAACCTTTATCGTTTTAAAAGGAAGTGTATAAAGTATACATACTTAGTGGCTTATCACCGGACTGACACATATTAATAAAACGAGTAGGTACCACTACCTCGGTGTGAAGCGTGAAATTGTAACAAATGTTGAAATGAATTGTAATGTGCGTACTATTGCGTGTTATGATACCAATTAAAATACACTTATGTATGTTTTTACAAGCTTATTTCTCTGATTAAAATAGGTAGGATGATTCCGATTTGTTCTTATATGTTTTTTACTTTGATTTAAATTAGATAAAATGATTCCGATATGCTCATATATATTTTTATTATTAATATTAATGTTTAAAATTTATATATATTATAACAGAACTAGTATTATTATCAAATTTTACATGTCTTTATAGTAAGTAGATATATATGTAAGTAAGAATGCATATTTAAGTGAACCTAATTAATTTTTATTGGAAGCGTGCATATTAACAATAACTGGATTACCCGCCACGATCACTCGCTAATGGCCTGACTACTTCTATATAATATTATTATGTTATATACTTATGTGCTATATTAACAATATACTGAACTCTAGGTATGTATATACGTAATGCGTATCACAAGGAAAGTCTAATACTAACAATTCCTGGAACCAGTCGGTATTAATATGATCTTATCAGGATATTTTTTAATATTTTATTACCTCTATATTTCGATTGCGTGGCACCAACTGTGGTCGTGAGCAGATTTTTATCACAAGGCCCGCGAAGTTATCTGTAAATATTTGTCAGCAATTATCTTTAATAGTGAGATAAAGCGGATGCTTTCTTTTGTAGTAATGGAAATGCGCTTAAACGCATCGCGCCGCACTGGACACCAATATAATTTGTTACTAGCTTTTGCCCGCGGCTCCGTCTGCGTGTTGTCGATTTTCCGCAACATGGGAAATCCCGACACAATCATAGATTTATATAAAAAATGTATGAACCATTTTTACTTGACCTCTCGTACCTAAGCGGCGGCTACTAAAACAGGGATCAAGCCGTATCTTCAATTCTACTGAACCGATTTTGATGAAACATATCGCATTAATTAAGTTGAAATAGTACCTTTGAGATTGTAATAGTTTAATCAAAATGTACACACTGGTTTTTGTGTGAAGCCCGAAGAAATGAACAAACAAACAAACAAACATCGACGGATTTGGTTTCAGAGACCCTCAATTAGTTGATCTGAGTAGTTTTTAAAAATGATTTTTGAAAATTTGGTGTTTAACAATTTTATAATAGTAAATAGTAATAAATAGAGCTCTCTTGAACTAATTGGCTTCCTCCTACGTGTCGTACAACACACACCACATTAGGATTCGCGCCTAGCTTACATGACCTTAAGGAGATAAAAAGACTTAAGTATAACAAGTTTTAAAATCCCTTAATGAACGAAAGTGTATGAAAAGATATATGGATGTGGATGAGGCGAGAGGGGTGTCTCAGGATCATAATATGTGACAAACTGTGGTCTCTGCCTAGCCATATGAGATACCGATAAAGTGTATACATGTATGTAAGTTATCAAATATACGAATCAATTCTACATAAAGCAATCTCTTATAAGTATAGCTATACCTCCGTGAGTCATTGCTATCGTATACATGCTTCAACTTTCAACTCTGAGGTCTAAGCTTCGAATCTGTCCATTTTCAAGATTATCATTCACATTGATGCAGAATAATAAACTATAAGGCACCAGTGCTATATTTTGATTCGCAATTCTCCGGTATTTGTTCCTGATTCTTCACCAGTTCGACGGTAAGGCCGCCGTTTCGTTTAAATTACCCACATTATTTATTTAAACGGTTCGGTCCACGCGTTGATACGCCATCTAAAAACAACACTGTTATGAATTACTAATTTTATAACCACCATTTTGTAATGTAATTATGTGTTATATTATTATGATACGTCCACTTAACAACTTCACGCGTTTTATGTGCGCGTCACTAACACGCCACGGTGAAAGTAAATAAATTTATGCGCGCTTCTTAGCGTTTTACATAATTATTTTGTGTTAATTTATTTACATCAATTACTGCGGATACAACTTCATTATGAACACTTTATAACTGTGACTTAATCTGCATGAAATTTTGATATGTCCTAATGGAACTGAAAGAAATTGCTATACAAAAACGATGGAACGTACTGGTAGCTAATTTATTTTACTGATTTGCCCAAACATTTTTTCTTTTTCTTTCTTCCAAGAACTTTCTGTTCTCTATCTCTCTCTTTAACAAGATGGCTGTGTGGCGTTACTCCATTTCTTCCCATGGATGCTGTGAAAACCAGCTAAGGATGCAAGGATAATGGACAGCAGCGTTTTAAGGAAGATAAACTTAAATCTTAGTTAAATCACAGAATAGCGTTGCTGCCTATTATCCTGGTGTATCTCTTTGCTGTTTATCACAGCATTCAAGGAAGAGATGCTGTAATGCGATTACTATGCTGACCCCACACAGCAAGCAAAACTATATCTTATCAATATTATAAATTTTAAAGCTTGTTTTAATAACCATTGCTCTACAAGTATTTCATATATACATATATTTACCCCTATATCGTGACTCCGTGTTTTTAACACTTCACCGATTTTTAACGTTTGTAGTGTCAATTAATAAAAAAAAAATAACAGGGGATCGTAGTTGCCTGTCGACCCACTAATAAATGCATTGAATATCGGCGTAAAATTTGTTGTGTCCAAATGAATGGACCAAGAGTTATATACACACGTACAGTTATTATCTATGTTGTTGGTTATTTTTTCACACATACCCGCGAGCTGGTGTAGCGTGTCGCGGGGGTGCGCGGCCAGCACCCGCGCCGACTCGCTCGCGCGTCGAATTATTATCATATAATGCCTCGCGCCTTGAACACAACGCGATTATTCAAATGATCATCGCTGCACCACGCTCGGCCGGCTGATTTCGTAACTTGCAATGACGAACGTGTCGCTCTAAAAAAGTTGGTATATATGACGTAATCATCATCATCAGCCTATGTAAGTCCACTGCTAAACATGGGCTTCTTCCTTAAATAGATGGGTTTTGCCATAACCTCCACGCTTGGCAGCAATCTTGGAGATCACAATTGGCTTTGGTCGAATAACAGAATAGTGCTATATCCCCTGGCTGGTTTTCATAGCATCCACCGGAAGAGATGGAGTGACGCTATTATTTTGCCGGCGTCACACAGCAAATATGACGTAATAACACAACCGTATCCCTTAAGTGGTAGTCAGATACTTTCGGATTTAATACGTTTCCAAACCTTCACATTATACCAAGTTGTCTCAAATAACCTATGTAATGACACTATAAGGCCTGTCGTGGTTATAAATTGCCTAATACAATATCGATTCTTATGAAGCATCCACAGCAATATGGGGACGCCATTTTACTATTAAGTTGACCACACGCAGGTATGTATTATCTCAATCTCATTATATATTATAGCCAGTAACATTCAACACTCAAGCGTCATTAGAAAATAATAGTACAATTCTCGCACAACTCTTGTAAATTACATGATCACCCTGCTATTTTTCGCAAATGCTCGCACCCGGTGTTCCCGCAAACATTCTTCAATTTCTATTTCACACCAACAGTCCAGGTAAAACTTGTCAAATATATTCATGTTTAATTCACAAGAATTGTCATACGACCGATAAGCGACAGCGACAGAAAATGTTATGTAAATTCAAAGTATTCATAATCCTTAGAAATACGTTCCTAATGCGCGCCGCGGTGTGGCGGCGGGAGCGTGACTTATCCCTGCAGATAACACAGCGCCTTGTCTAGACAAAGAATTACGTTATTTACGGTCAAAGAGTATTATTTGTCATACACTTACCTCTCCGCTCGTCTGGATAACGCATCAGGTAAACAAAATCATTTTTATACTATTTTTATAACTAAAACCAGGGTTTGCTGTTATTGCAGGGGATTTATTCTCAACACCAACACCTAGCATGGGGTCTTTGCAATTATGAACACAACAGATAGAAGTATATCCAAGCGATCCCGAAGAGAACGATGGTATACGTGGCTTATGTCGCCGTACTTGAGGTACTGTGGTGCTGGGTACGCTCGATTAGTGCCCCACGTGCACCAAAGAACGAGGTACAGACGGTGGGTTGGTGAGTAATGGTAAAAAATACGGTCAGAATGTTAGCCTCTGTTCATTTAATATATATAGAAATAATATTTAAATAAGGAATGAAAATTAATGTGAGTAAGATGAAAGTACTGGTGACCGAAAGAGGAAAGAGAGGAAAATGTTATAAGATGTAACATTGTTGTACATGGTGCTAGAACGGATCAAGTATGGAAAGTGTGATAGTGATATCAAAAGGAGAATGACTGCGGGTAATAAAGAAAATAGTGCCCTGCACTCCGTGGTGAGCCGTCAGTCAGTCTCATAAAAGGCTCGTCTGGCTATTCACAATGGTGTATGTACCTACATTTATGTACGACAATGTATCATGGGTATGGTAAAAGAAGAACGAAAGTCGCGTAAATACGGTGGAAATGCTTTCCCTGCGGAGTATCTGTGGAGCCACCTTGGCTGATCGATTGAGGAATATCGTGATAAGGGATCGATATAAGTTAAAATATGATGTAGTGACAAAGGCTCTAAAGCCTTCCTTTCTTGATCCACCATTAGCGGTTTGGTCATTTAGAAAGAATGAGTGAGATTCGATTGACGAAATGAATATACCGGGAAAATGTGAATAGAAGTGTCGAAAGACGGTGCCCAGGAAAAACTTACCTGGATCAAATCAACAACTTGTTTCAAATAGGTCAAGTTCGTAGCACGCTTAATCGACGAAAGTGTATGAAAAGATGTATGGATGTGGATGAGGAGAGATAGGTGATACCGGCGTGAGTGTATAAATGTATGTATTTTCTAATATAAGATTTATAAAATTATGTAAAAATATATGTAAAATTCTGTAAAAATATTTTTGTGATTTTTTTCTCTTTTCGCACGAATTTGAGAGCTATGTATGTAGTGATTTTTAACACGGAAAATGTACGATTACTGTGTGATAAAAAAATATCAAATATAGTAAAGGCAGAGCCACCAGTAAAACAAGGCTTAGTGTATTTATTTATATGTTCACAGTTACAAGAGGTCACTGCTAAATCTGATAACGGCTATTTTATAAGCATTTGTGTTTCGTATACACCGACACAGTTCCATCAATCTGTCCAAATGTGAGTTACACAAGAGCATTTTCCATTGTTTTCGACACACGTCTTATACCTACTTATTCCGGTAAATGTAATAAAAAACCGTAATAAAAAAACTGCTGAAAAGGTTTCGTATAGTAATTATTTCTCTCATTCCCATCATTACCTTTTAAACAAACAATAAGTACATAATATGTATTTATGCCATGCAATACCTATTCCGTTAAAACATTGTTTAAAGAGATTTCACTGAGTTACAGTGAAAGCTATCGTAACAGACTTGCTGACTCGATTATAAAGTGGAAATTTAATTATAAAATAGTACTAAACTTAAATAAACTTGCGAGTTTTACCCTCCCGGTCGAATCAGTATAAACTTGGCAAATGGAAAAGGCCCAAGACGTAAAGTAAGCGTTATCTACGGGTATATTTTGCTTTGGACTCTTTATGAGTTTCGAACGAGATCCGTCACGCGACGTTAACTCGGAATAGATGTGATAAAGTGGCCGCTAATCTGTCCTATTGGGGCCGCACTTAGTACACTTTATTAATCACAAAGCTTACAAATTACACTATACTTCCTGCGGCGTGACCCGCCCTATGGTAATTTTATTGTAGACTCTATTCGACAATTTGGACACCGCGACGACTTTCGTTAGGGTAGAAATTGGTTGAATAATGTTAATTTAAACCACCCGTCGTATCTTTATTTCATGTTAAGAAATATTTAAACACATGCTGGATACCCTCATATAAAAAATAATATTATAACATGTTTCAAGTATCAAAATAGATATATCATTTTTATGAATCTCCTAGTGAGAATTACTAAATTTAAATTTTTCTATCTATTATAATATTAAGCAATGATTGTTTTGTGATATGAACATGCTCTCTTATGTTTTAGACCTGGAGATCGAATCCAGGGCACGCACTTCTGACTTTTAAAAATCATGTGCATATTAATAGTTAATTATCACTCGCTTCAAATAATGGAGGAAAACTTCGTGAGTAAACCTGCATGCCTGAGAAATTTTCTCGGGCGTGTGAAGTCTGGTAATTCGTATTAGGCCAGCGCGGAGGTCTAACTCATACATCTTATAGCCTAACCCCTCTCATTCAAAAGGAGAATGTGTCCTGAAGAAGGACAGCGGATGGGTTGCTGATGATGATGATATATTAATCAAAATCACAATGTGTATTAAAGTTATTTGTCATCGGGTATTGGTATGGCGATGGTTCTATACGAGGACTGTTAGGTAACCACTAAAAGCCATAAGTGAGAATTATAATTAAACTAGCTTTTGCCCGCGGCTCCGCCCGCGTGAATGTCGGTTTTCTGCAACATGAGAAATCCCGACACAATCAAATAACCACTTTTAATTGACCTCTCGTACCTAAGCGGCGGTTACTAAAGCAGGGATCAAGCTGTATCTTCAATTCTGCTGGACCGGTTTTGATGAAATATGCCGCATTAATTAAGTCGGAATAGTGCCTTTAAGACTGGAATTGTTTAATCAAAATCTACCCGCTGATATTTTCGTGAAGCCCAAAAAAAACCAAATAAGCAATCAAACATCGACGGATTTGGTTTTAGACGCTCTTAATTAGTCGATCTGAGTAGTTTGTTTTTAAATAGCTTTGATTTTTGAAAATTTGACATTTAACAATTTTATAATAGTATAGATAGATTAAATAAGCCCACCTTGAGACGACCTTCTACAAATAGCCCGAATTAACATCGGCATATTTATTACCCTTATCAAGGCACATTGTGTTTGAAGTGCTTATGCACAATTTTATAATTTAATCGCAAAATTTACACTTTAAGCGTGGGGTTCTCAACATGACGCCTTATGCAAAGCAGGTGCTACCTGATACGTGAAATCGCGTTTAGAGTTAGAAATGAAGTAAGGTTTACTGAAGGCGTAGGCGAAATTAACTTTAATGTTAATATTGCATAGCGGTTAAATTCGTTTCAACTAAATGTGCTATTTTAAAATATGCGAGTATTAAAAAGGTAATGCGATAATGGTAATTCTATTTTTAAGTGCCGCTCTTAAGTCACATTTTCGTTAAATTTTTCGCGCACTTTGGGTCGTTTACAGCCGTGTAACTCTTTATCAGGTGTCGATCGCGTAACGCCGTCATAAAGTGCTCATATCGGGGTTGGAAATGTACTAAACTGTAAAAAATAAAATGGAAATAAAAACCGATTCAATAGCGTACGTAAGTAGTACCAGTACTTATTAGTATTTGGAGATAAAATGAAGTTGGCCCGCTTTGGGCAATTTATTGGGGTAAGTTATGGGCGGCGCGCGGGCCCGCGCGGCTAATTTATGCGCCGTGCACATAAATTACTTGATTATGAATTCGAGTTAGCTACAGTGAACTGTTTGTGTGTTGTTGTAAGCAGCGCTTTTGTGTAACAAACAAGGATATTAGAACTTATCAGATCTTGTCTAATAAAACAATAAGTACTCTACGGAAATGCGATTAACGTACATATTTGTACGTTACGTTATATACGAGTATGTTTACATGCGTTTGACGATTGATTGGTACAGTAGGCAGTGATCCTGCTTTTACAAATGAGTCCCGTGTTCGAATCCCGGTAGGGACAATCTTCGTGTGATGAGTACAAATTTTTGTATCCGAGTTGTGGACGTATTTATCTATTTATGTATTATATTTATCTATAAAAGTATATACATACATATACATACACATATCGTAGTCTAGTACCCAAGATACAGGGAATCCAAGTTTCGAACTAGATCAATGTGTGTGTAAAATGTCCAGAATATTATTATTATTATTTGTACGTGTAAGCATAGCGAGTAAATTTCGAATGTTTTCTATAAATAAAACTAAAGGTGGAGTGGATAATTGAAGTTATAGTCGTACACTATCATTAAATCTTACAAGCGACAAAAAGATAAACGAGGAGCGAGAATAGAGAAAACGCAATAAAAAGCAATAGTAGGGATTATGTAGAACACCAATGGTAATGGCGAGTTGTTTTCCAGGCGGCACTGACGCGCCGCAAGCGGCTGCAGCGCGGAATAATCGCGGATACCCATAAAAGATGTAATTTCAGATAAGCTGAAACAGACGAGCTCCGCCCTCCTCCTCCCTCCCACGGCTGTCTCCCTCGCTGCCTACTTTCTAATGACTAATTATTATGCTGTGCGTTCCGAGCTTTAACGTCAGCGGCTAAAGCCTACCTGCTATACTTGGCTCGAGCTTGGCAGCTCATCCATCTATTTATAAGGCTCTATCTTGACATATTTTCTTCCGTTATCTACTAGAAGCATCATTATTTTTAAAGAACAAATTTGTGTGTATTCCTGTTCGTAGATTATCTTGCTGTTTTTAATTGTTTTTAATCTCATTTTTTCCATGTTAAGTCGGATTATGCCGGACAGGCTAAAATACTAAATACTCCCTGTATTTAGTATTTTAGCCTGTCCGGCAAATAGACTTAAGTACACGGGTTAGCGACCCCGGCCTCCCGAGCTACTACTGTCACTTCCTACTCCTTCCGAGATAGTAGTATCCTATAATGCTTTTCCTATATTTCATATTCCTTGGTCCATATACCTTTTCTACCCCATCCTCTTTCCTTTTCTCTCCACTAAGCCGTAAGACTGCAATGAGGAACTTTTGAACCTTATAAAATGGCGGTGTGGTGGTTTGCCATTCGATACGTCACGTGGCCCGCGGGTCGAAATGTGGACTGCCGATTACCACTTTGTAACACAACACATCAAGTGTTCGTAGCAGGTGGAAAGAAGTGGTCTTTACCTACCCCAATGGGAAAAAGGCGTGACTGTATGTATGTATGTAGTATGTACTATGGTCTCTGCCTACCCTTACGGGATATCGGCGTGAGTGTATGTATCTATCTATGTATGTATATATCTATGTATATATGTTTATCCACGTTGTATAATGTCGGTACAATAATAGATAGCGTCACTATCGTCTATCTCTCTCTCCAGCTTCTCTCCAGCTGAAGGTAATCAACAGAAAATTATTATCAAGTAGAAACATTATGCTGTGATTCAACTAACATTTACTGCAACCGCCAACCCGGAAGATGATGGAAATATCGCCCTTTAATTGAGAATGCCTATTCAGCAATAGAATCGAATAGGCTGATTGTAATGGCACTTTATTAAGTACGATCATTAAACATACGGTTCCCGTGAGAATTTGTAGTATTACTAGGGTTTCAGCATTAGAAGATCGTATATATTTTCGTATAATTTATGAAGTTTTGTAAATTATTTTAAAATACTACAATAAAATACATCCATGACTGTGTTCGGATGATTGACTGATGAGTGATTGTGCGGACTATGGAATGGAACCTATAGCAATAACTAATGTTAATCAGAGTCCAATCAAGTACCAAAGTTTTAACTGTCTTCCGGAACATAGAGATGGTTATCCGGCCATAGAAACAATAGCGTTGCTTCTTATGTTTGATTTTTTTACATTATTTTATGCGCTACAGCTTATATCTTTAAAAATAAACCTTTGTGTGAAATATTCATGATAAAACCAATATTTGTGATAAAATAAGGTAGTAATTAATATTTCAAAAACGGGTATAAAAATAACCGGGATTGTAGTGGAAATGTCCCATTGGAAATACATCGCTATCTCTCTCGCACGCCCGAACCGTAATAACAGTGATGTCATAAAACATTACATGTATCCTTTTTTTGTCACTTGACGATTGCCCCCACTACCAAATTTGAAAGGCTTTTAACTTATTACTAAAGTGATTTATAAAATTCTTTTTATTTTAGATTGTTTATGAAATAAGATGTTTATAAAACTAATTTAAAGAATTGAGTCAACTAGCCTCTTGGGTAAAACTAAACTACCTTTTCCTTATCGTAATAACAACATAACAACATGATTAAGTTAATACTAATTAATATCTGAGTACGTAATGATCTACATTGCAATCTAAACCTACATATCTAGCATCACAATATGGTACTTATGACGTTGGATATGTTAAGTTGGCGTCGTTTAGCTGCGCCGGCGCCGCGCGCGATGTTGTGATAGAGGGCGCCAGCGGCGACACGCCGATGCGTGATATTGCATTAGCATAGCATAGCCCGTCCTTTTACTGGTGCTGTATCTGCGGTTATTAACACTAGTTAATGTATTGTTACGCTAAGCAAATGTTCCACCCTTTTTCGTATGGAAAATCCCTGAGCGCATACTACCGTAGCGAGGTTACGGTACAAACGGTTTTAGAATAGAATAGAGTGTTATTAAATTATTGCACATCAATATAAAAATTCTACAAACATAATAAATAAGAAATAAAAAAAATGTAAATACATTGGGCGGTCTTAATGTGCGATCTCTTCCGGGCGGCCTTTGGTTGGGTAGGATTCATAGCTATGGTGTCTATGGTGGTGCAGTTGTATTGTGCACATTTATTTAAAATTTCAAATTCAGGGAGTTCTTGCTCTTTTAGCCTGTCCGACAAAAATACTTAAGTATACGGCCCCGACGGCCCCTTAAGTGTACGGGTAAGCGAACCCGGCCCCCCGAGCCACTACTGTCTCTTCCTATTTCTTCCGAGATAGTAGTATCCTATATCCTATAGTCCTTTTCCCAAATTCCATATTCCTTACCTAATTCACCTTTCCTACCTATTTCCTTTCTTTCCTTTTCGTGGGAACGCAATTAGGAACTTTAACGTTTTACGATCTTAAAAATGGCGGCGTCGTGGTTTGCCACCCGACACTTCTCGTTTTAAGCGGGGGCGAAAAGTGGGCTACTGATAGCCACTTTGCTCGTAGCAAGTGGAAAGAAGTGGTCTCGGCCTACCCCGATTCTTCGGTAGTATAGTGGTCAGTATACCCGCCTGTTACACGGGAGATCGGGGTTCGATTACCCGCCGGAGAAACAGGTATAAAGGCGTGACTGACTGTATGTATTGATTTATCATTTTTTGATTGTTCACTTTTCAATAACACAATTTATACTATTTATTATTTATAGCATTAAATTCAAATAATATATTCAAATAATTCATTTCTTTTGACCCTTTTTACTTAATTTCACTTAATTTCGCTTTATATCATACTTAATATAAGATATTTATATTATATGTTATGCATATGTTGGTGTTTCATTAAGATAAGTTCATTAATCTAGGCCAGAGGTTCCCAGACTTTTTTTTCTCATAGACCACTTTCAAAATTTAGCTGGTTCAGGTGGACCCCCTGCAGCTACATTTCTACCATATTTCCAAAACTCGACGAAAAATGTGAAGATTAGATCTATGGAAATTTGCGTACGCCAACGTAGATTCCCGTCGAGTCTCCCGTGGACCCCTGGGGGTCCACCTGGACCACTTTGGGGACTAAGTTACTAATCTAAGTCAAAATTCATTATACATATTTTTTCTTAGAATTTATCAAGTCTGTGTCTCTAAACTATGACAGAAGACTTTATTTATGTTTTTAATTAATTGATTAATATTTATTTAATTCATTTCATCATTATCAACCCTTGTTAACACGCTCATGTTTTCGTAAAACCAAAGGTTAGGTTTATAATTGCTTAGGAGTACTTCGATAACTTTTATACATCATCATTATCGCCAGTCCATATTCGTCCCCACTACACGGCCACGGACCTCCCCTGATTAAGAGGAGGATTAGGCCGTAGTCCAACACCCTGGCCTGGTGCTAGTTGGTAGACTTCACACTCCCATGGGAGCACGTAAGTTTTCTCACAAAGTTTTCCTTCTCCGTTAAGTACATTTATTTCTACAATGTAGACTGTACATGAATTAGAAATAACTCAGTGGAACAATTTTTAATATATCGTATAAAATGTAAATACGTATGCGGGCACATGCTCGTACGTGGTTACATCATGTACTTCTAAATACACACGCCCCTATAGATACAACTCTAAATAAATATACATTAGGGCAACCAGAAACCAGTAACCACGTAAGACCATAATGTAGGTATATACTTTAAAAGTCTTATTGCGTGATGCGGTTAAACGTGATGATGCATTGTGTACAAGGAATCTCCTAGAATAATACTAAATTGAGTCTATTTCACCTAATCATCATCAACCCGTAGATATCTATTGTTGGACATGAACCTTTTCCTTAAAAAAAGAGGGATTTGCCTTAATCTCCACGTATGACAGGCCTTTTTGGATATCGCAGTGAATTCTAATTGAACAACAGTACTTATAACGCAACTGCCCATTATCCTAGTACATTCCTTAGCTGGTTCTCACAGCATTCACAGGATGTGCGTCTCTCAACTAAGTACAAAGAATTAAATCAGAAGAGACTATGTTGAAAATATGGGAAAAATTAAGAAGGAATTATATGCGCTAGAATATTGACTTTTTTCATCGTCTTCTTCATGATCAGCATTTGTTAAAGTCTATTTTTGGACATGGGTTTCTTTCACAGGGACCTTGGGTTTGTCATATTCTGTACGTGTACGACAAAGGTCTTAGAATTGCAGTAAATGTTTGTTGAGTCACGGAATAATTCTTTTTATCTGAAAAGCTTCCTTAATTTAAAACGCTATACAATGAAACTAGAGTAAAACAATCATAGCGATACTCAAACGTGATAGCAAGATTGCGCCCGTCCCAGCAAGTAAATCGCTCAAATTATACAAATAGCCTTTACCTAACTGCACCGGCGTATTGGCATATGTTCGTGACTAGTTTACGAGGGCTTCGACATCGCATATTAATTGATGTCGCTATCGCGCGCATCGCTCGACCTGGCTCCCATATACTACCTATCTGGAGTACATGCAATTGTTCGTTTATTCGGGTTAGCTTTAATAGAGCAAAAAACTTGTACACATAAATACATACACTCACATCGATTTCCCATAAGGGTAGGCAGAAACCACAGTTTGCCACATACTACGGTCCTGAGATACCTGTCTTGTCTCATGCACATTTCATCGATTAAGAGTGCTACGAACTTAACCTTTTTGAAACACATTGTTGATTTGATCGAGGTAGGTTTTCTGGGTGCCCTCTTCCGACACTTCCACTCACATTTGCCCGGTATATTCTTGTAGTCAATCGAATCTCACTCGTCCTATCTAAATGAAGAAACCTTTGGAGCATTTCTTTCTCGATACTTGATACATACTTCTACTTACACTGATCCCTTATCACGCTATTCCTTAATCGATCAGTCAAGGTGTCTCCACAGATACTCCGCAGGGAATGCATTTCCACCGTATTCACACGACTTTTATTCTTCTTTTGCCATATCCACGTTTCACTGCCGTATATAAGTGTAGATAGTAATAAACAATTGTGGATAACCAAATGAGTCTTTTGTGAGATTGACTGACATTATGGAGTGCAGGGCACCATTCACTTTATTACCCGCAGTCATTCTCATTTCGATATCACTATCACCTTCCATTTCTTGAAATCATAGTTTCCAGAAAGGCAAACTCATTTATTTGGTCTACTCTAGCACCGTCTATAACAATGTTACATCTTATAACATTTTCCTCTCTTCGATCACTAATACTTTCGTCTTACTCCCATTTATTTTCATTCCATCAAAAAAACTTGTACACAGTATTAATAAAATTGTTTGATTGTAATACAAGGATGTAGTAGCTTAGTGGGGAGTCCACAGACATCCTATCTTGATACGCACGTCTGTAATACTAACCATTGGTATAGTATATGCATATAGTTTGTATGTTGTCCGTTTGTGCGTTGTGGTTTGTTTTGATTCTGCACGGAAAAAAGGCAGTACTAAAACCAAGAAAACACGTTTTCTTGAAATATTTAGTAAGTTTAAGGAAATATGTCTCTACCCAAGTAATATCTATTTATTTAGAGTATGATGTTCTTAGACTTTAACTTCAAGAATATTTTTTCCTTTCAGCAAGAAAATATTTCTTTCGATATATATGAGAGCGCAATTCTTGGCTGAATGCAATGTACTTTCATACAAGAGTATATGTCTTGTATAAAGAAATCATTTTTACCCGTGTGTGTTAAATACAATTGTTAGTGTCCTGCTTTGCTTCATAGTATCATACATTCTCGACAGATGGCGCTGCTCTTGAACGTCGACACCAGTCGTACAAGCTAAATCATGGTGAAGAAAAATCCATAACAATTTAAAATACGTATGTAAGTAGGTATAATCCTACGTATCATCTCGAGATCAACCGCTGGGGCGGTGGTAGACTTCGGCAGATATAATTAATACCCGTCTGGCTGGAAGATATTATCCGCTACTACCAGTTCTGGTACACAATCAAAGACGTCAATAATAATTAATTAAGCCATCATCCCACTAATGCCATGAGATTTGATTCCCATACCATACAGGGATATGTGTCGTCAGTCGGATATTAAATAAATGAACAGCGTGTAAGTATGGAATTAACGTAATTATATCATTATATAAACTACTACTAGCTTTTACCCGCAACTCCGCTCGCGTGAATGTCGGTTTTCCGCTACATGGGAAATTCCGACACAATCATAGATTTTAATGAGCCTTTGAACCACTTTTACTTGATCTCTCGTACCTTAACGGGGGTTACTAAAACAGAGATCAAACTGTATCTTCAATTCTACTGGATCAATTTTGATGAAACATGCTTCAGTATTAAGTCGAAATACTACCCGCATAAGACAGCACAGTTTAACAAAAATCTATCCGCTGAGTTTTGCGAGAGACTGTAATAAACAAATACCGACGGTTTTAATTTCAAAAAAGCTTAATTAGTCGATCTAAGTAGATTTTTATTAAATATCTTTGATTTAGAAAGTTTGATATTTAATAATTTTATAATAGTATGAATAAAAAACAAACTGTAGCAACTTACTTCGCCACTTCATCATTCTCAGTCCATATTCGTCCCCACTACAGGAGCACGAATATCCCCTAATTAAGAGGGGGATTCCCACTCATCCTCAATATATGATACAACTCTTGAATGACGACATTATCATAAAAGGCTGAATTACGGCGAACAGGTTTGACAGCGATATAACATATTTATATAGCGTATGTACATTGTCACGACATAAACCACCGGGGCGTGGCAGGTCCCACCAGACTTAACAGCCGCTGGTCGGAAGATCTTCCCTTATCTGATACTAATACTCCTGCTGCACTTCAACCTATAGTTGATGATTTGCCGACGTGATCATCAACATTTTCATTCATATCACCATTGATCCTAAACCAGGTGACATCGACGTGATCTATTCTTAAGTAATAAAAAATATAACAAACCTACGTACAGTAGTTCATAACGCAGCTATTGATGCAGATAATTATCTACTTCAAGTATTTACTAGTTAAAAGATAACGATCGTTTTAATTGATTATTTTAAAAATGCTAAAATATGCTTGGAACTCAAGAACTGTCAGAACGAATTTGGACGTAATTTGTTAAAATAACACTATAATTTGAGCATTTTATCTTCTTTAAAGTTGTCTTTAAAAATTTATCACAGTGTTACAACTCGAAGATTTTCAGCGGGTATTTAACTAATAAACTGTTATAAATGGTCAGAGCGGTGCAAAATTCACCATGCACTGGGGCAGACATCGCTCGTCGATAGAGCTCGGTAGTCTAATATGCAAATGTATTTAAATGGTAAGCCCTCTTCATTACGTTGGTATCGATCTTAGATATACAATTTGTACTCAATAGGTGCATAAGTCCAACAAATCTCTAGGTAATACCTTCCTTTGTTAAATTGCGCTGCTCATTGTATTTATAATATACTATTCTGTTAAAACACTGCAGTGTGGAGAAAACCTGAATTAATAAGACGAATATGTCTTAAAATCAACATGATAAATGAACAAATATATTAATCAATTATTTTTTAAACGTTAGGTACGTTTACAATAGTTAGAGTAGATACATTTTAAAAATAATTGATATAAGCCGTTAGTTTCCTGAAATATATGTAAGGATTATTAACTCATGATAGTAAAATTCTAATAAAATAATAATATTTTCACTTGAAATAATGAGCTCTTAGGCATAAATATTGATATCTCATGTAATATTAATAGTACGACAAGTATTAATTAACATTTTTACTGTCAATATTATATCAAAAATATTGAGTGTGCGTACAAAATTCACAAGCGTATAAAATTCAGTGTTATGATTATTTAGTGAAAAAGGTTTCATAAAAGTTTAAACTCCAAAACAGTCTGTTGTAAAATTAAATTTCTCTAAAAAATAAAGTAAAAGGAAAGTTGCTTCGTGACGCGCCTGACAATAGCATCTCTTGCCGCGGTTGCTCTGACAACCGGCTAAAGATTGCTGCAAACACAATTTAACCATCCCTTTTGGAGTAGTATACTTCAATATAGCTGATAAAAATAGTAAAGTTGTATTGCAAGTTAACTTTTCAAATAGTTATTTATACATTGCACCGGAAACTATAAGTGGTGCAGCTATTAAATTGATAATACACGTTAGCAACCTTGAATATATCGTCGCTATTTAAATTATTCTATATAACTATTGAGGTACACATACATACTAGTACGTTCAGTCGTTTGAAGAGGACGCAGCGCAGTCAGTAGTCGGCATTCAAACCTATGTCTGCTTTAAACAGCTCTTTTATTCTCACACAGAGATAATCATATATAAGACTATCAAAAGTCACGAAGGCACCTTGCGGGACGTGAAACATGACTATAGTGATATTGCAAAGGTATAGTGGTATATAGTTCTAAGAAACTTGCTCTATAGAATACATCCATAGAAATTATTAAAACTCCATTTTAACACTTCTGCCAATTTTAGAATTGGAACATAATAAATGCTATATATGCACTAAATGTCTTTTATTTTACAACCAAATTTTGATGACTAGTTACTAAAAAAGTGACGACATGATTATTACTAATAGTAATCATTCTTCGTTGACTAGTAGTGTACTTTGTTGTTTGAGAGAAGTCAAAGTTTAGGTCTATCCGTAGTAACAAATCTGTCATCGCTTAATTTTTTTGTGTGTATTTTATAATGGTAATATTATACAAAACGGAATGTACACAAAACAACGAGCTTTAACTAGTCTCAGGTGCATCGCTCGAAGTTGTTAATATTCTAACAAGCAGTAGTGCTCCAATCAGATTAATCTTAAATATTTATTGCACATAGTATTAGAAGCCGGAGCTCGCTAAATTAGTATGAGGATGTTGCACCGATAGTGATGGTAGAAATGGTAAGCGGCCTGTCGACGCCTGACGTGGGTGGGCTGCCAGCAGTTGATTAAGACTCGATGAATATTAATCCATTGACTTCTATGTGGACGATAATCGAGGCCTTTACACGTCATTTACGTGTTTCCTCCGAAACTCAATGAATAATGAAAAACGCTTAGAGGATGTCAATTTTGAATAAATTATGAGCTAAATGAGATCTGATGGCAAAGTAGAATAATCCCCACTGAAGTCTGATACAAGACAAATAAGATTTGCCTCCCAAATATCAACTTTTACATATTTCATTTATTTATTTCCAAAAGCAATACCGTATGCTCTTTTTTTATTACAAACTTTCAACGTGATTACGTAAATTTTGATCAAATCTTGGGAGTCATTTTTAAAAGAGTTATCAGTCCGTTATTAGAATTGACTGCCATTAAATACAAAAAATAAATGTGATGATATCCTTGTAACCAGAATTTGATTTGTACTTGGCACAGAAAACTGCGCTGTGAACTTGAACGTAAGGACTTAAATTTGCACTCGTTGGACTAGTGTCAACAATAAATTGGTGGACAGCGGATAATATATATTCTAGACATACTTTCCAATTTTATAATTTTATCGTTAATTATTATTAAAATGATATTTACGTCTATCTATAAAGGGAATCCCATGACTATGCTATATGACGGGAAAGTATTGTAAACTTATCTTCGATAAACAGTCTTCGAGATTGGTATCGTATCTAGTTCCCTGCAAAATATTAAAACAAGCAGATGCTTGTTTTAATATTTTGCAGGGAACTAGATACGATACCAATTTCAATACCAACGATACGATACCAACAGTTCAGATGAACTGTTTGGGTTACCAACATAAATAGGCAAACACACGCTTTTATATATTATATTTGTGTATACGTAAGTATAAATTGTAATAATATAAATAGGAAATTATACTGTGATAAATATCCATATTACTTTGATTTTTGAAAATGATTTTTGAATAATCTCCTTGTACAAAAAAGACATGGTTTGTAATTTATTTCTATTTTTCATTTTATTTTTTATTGATGACTAAGAGTTAGCAACATTATCTTACATTTAAAATAACATCTATTTCAAACTCCGAGGCACATATTGCTCTGAAATGGAAGAAGAGAATATATTTCATATATTGAATTCATAAATCAGGATAATATAAAATTACATACTTCTGATCCAGTTACAACCACCTATATTAATAAACTATCTAATCGGGGCCTACTAATAAATTTATCGTTTTTTTAGCAAAAATTTGTTCTAAATATCCAACGGATCAACTATAAATTTTATGCTGGGTTTCATTGGTTATCTGAAGTGTTACTCAAATGAGCTTCATGAATAAGAATCATTATTTTAATTACATAAATACACACACACATACACACACAAGCACACGCACCCTCTCATGCACACGGACACACACGCGCCGGCGCACGCACGCATGCACGCACACTCAAGCAAACGCACCCTCTCATGCACACGCACATACACACGCACATGCGCACACACACACGCACACATATTAACACACACGCACACGTACACGCATGCACGCAAACACTCAAATTTTATTATATGTGGGAAATTTTCATCTCCTGCCTCACTTCGTCACGCCCTTTATACTAAAATTGATAGTATACTTTTAATATAAAATTACAAGTGGAGTACATTGAGAAAAAAGCGATCTCTGACAGCAAAAGCCGTCGATGGCATCAGAATGAAGGACTTCTTGTTCTTCCTGGCGATATTAATCTTTTTTTTTTCTCGATTAAAAAATTAATATTTATCACAGTCATCATTTCATTATCTACGGGCTGTAACTATCCAATTTAGGAAATAGGCATATCACCTAATATCAGTTACCTAATATCCATCCATCTATCTTTTCAGTAGTAAATTCGGTTTTGTGAGGGTTCCAGGTCTTTACTGCAGCAGGCGCCGCCTAAACTGCTCTCTTCTCACCTTTGCCACATACTTACACTAGTTAATTTAACTTCGGAACGTATTCACAGATTTTTTTCATTCTCTTTTCACAGCACAGATAAAATAATTTGACTTGCAAGCAAAATGCAAGTAATAATTAACAGCCTTGACTAGATTAATAAGGCATGGAACTAATAAAGCATCGCTTCCCCTTCCGTATCGGGCATCGATTAGTTACTAGCTAATCTCGAACCTACAGCGAAGCTAAAACGACCAACAAAGCTGTTCCACCTGTCGAATCTGATAAAACTGTTTTATTTAAATTTCTTTGGTTGGCGATTCAAAAACGAGCATAACGTTGTATTTGTGTCTTATTAAATGAAATTTATAGTTCGGATATAGTTGCTGATTGACCTCGGACACTGGGAGGATAACAGGATGGCGTTCGCGCTAAAATAAGCTTTTATATATAATTTATACAAACGTTCATAACAATGGCGACATTATAGTATTTCAAATAATATAAATACTAGTATGTATTGTTATGAAAAGAATGAAATAATTTATTAAATTATCTTTATAAAAACAGAAAGCAAAACAGTGTAAATAATAGAAATATAGGTAATAGGATATTTAAGGTAATATTTCCTTGTTCTTTGAAGCTTTCTACTTTCAGATAGTATAGAATTTTTTGTGAAAACGATATAAATAAAAAATATTATACTTATTATTTTAATAAACCGCATGGCTGCTGGCAGTGGGATCCGCCACCATAAAACCAAATCTGTAATAACTGACTATGGTAAAGATCGACTTCTGACGAGATCTTTTATATGACCTGCCTTAAAATGTAATAAAACCTTGACTATCAAAATAGGACATATTCCAAATTTTGTAATTCTGTAAGGATATTTCCGTATTGACTATCAAAACAGCAAATATTCCAAATTTTGTAATTCTTCTAAGGATATTTCCGTAAATTTACTTTTATAAACTACTGTGTTTATAAACTACTGTACTATCTTTAAGGAAAATAGGCCATTGAAAAGATACCTGCAAATACTGCGATACTTTGCACCTCTCTTGATAGCACAATTCAGTACAGTTGAAATAAAATAAATTCTATTTAATTTTATGTTCGTTCACCAACAAATGCAGTTGCAAGGTGCGCGTACGCACGTGCCCATCGCCCGCGGCCCAACACAATATCTGTTCCGAATTCAAATTCATGTCATACATCTTTATGCTTAGGTAACAACGAAATAAAATTATGTAAACTGGACTCTAGAACCCTCGCTTAAGGATGATTTGAATAATAATATAAAAGGAAATGGATATTCAAAATAATATCACCTCGGGGTTAACGATTACCGGTGCGCGCATGCGCCACAGATGGCGGGATAAACCGACGTTTGTTTCCGCAGTGATATCTGAATTAATGGCGATACGAAAGGCTCGAAAGGTGCTCATTAACATGATTTATGCAAGATAATATTGTTTCTTGTGCAGGCCCTATTGTGCTGATTAACGTTTCCAAATGAGCCGGAATATTGATTGTGTTCCTTTATGAATTAGGCGAGTGATGCAATGTTTACTGCGGCTAATTTCGCTACAAGTACCGAACGGCGGTACAAGAAAGTGTGGCGAGCGAGGAGGTTCCAGCGAGGCGCCGTCCATCTCGCGGCTCGCCCGCTCACTGAGTACATTCCCGTGTAAGTTTTTACACCTATTATTTTATGTGTCGGCGAGTAAAGTTCGGTACGTGAGTTATAAACTCGCTCGCGCCTCTCTCGCCCCTACTTTATAGGTATTAACGACTTGTCCGAGAGTTTTCTTATAAATAAATTTGAAGGGTAACAAGGCTCGCTTTTGTCGGATTAGTAGAGTGGATCTTGTTTCACTTTGTTGTGCAGCCTCTCTATCTTTTTTAATGGAAAATTTATGAGGAATGACTGCGCCCTTTTGTGTGAACACATAACTACGGCGACTCTGCAACTTATCATGTATTTGAGTTGATTAAGGTATTTATATACACACGAATAATGTATTCCAACAATATGCATATTAATTTAATGAACTCGTAAACACAATATTTGAGATATATAAATAGCTTTCCACTATATCATAACAAGAGTTTCTTTACTTAGTTTCATCATCAATTTTCAAATAATATATCTTATCCATCAAATTCGTTGCTTTAGATATTTGTGTACACGAAAGCGTTTGTTTTAAAAGAAGAGAGGGTGAAGTCATTAGATCACGTGACATTGGGCCATAACGCGTAGTGGCTACTATAAACGCGGGACATATGGGAGTTAAGAGCACTACCGGTAAAATATCAGAGCAGTAAAGTAAATGCAGCGGTTGTGGCAGCGACGTGCCCCGCGCGGACATCAGTTGTTTAGGAGAGAAGAATGCCCTTATATTTCATCGTGAAACCATTTAGGTTTTTACAGTCACTAAGTAAAGTCTGACATAAACTTAACGTATTCACATGGAATAAGAAGTGGGCGGCCATCATTCTTGACTAATAACTAATAAAGACGTCATCACCACATGAAAAAATAAGCATCAATTTCTGTCATTCCTCACACTAGATAATATTGTTCTTATCGGCTGATATTGTAACAGACTCCAAAAGGTGTGTATTTTGCCTATACAAACAGCAATTGTCGCTGTGTTACACTGATATATTGATGAGGTGTATAATAAGGGAGAGTTACCGATACGGCTCGAAGGATTGCAATGCTGAAGTTATAGTAGGCCGGGCATATAGCTCGCAGAACCGATCGGCATTGAGGTTCTAAAGTATTGGAGTGGCGACCCCCAAAGCGAAAAGCGTCGTTTGACTGCACCCCCGACTAGGTGAACCGATGACCTGATTAAGGTTGCGGGCACTCGATGGGTGCAGGTAGCTTATAGCCGATCGGTGTGGTGATAATTAGAAGAAGCCTATGTCTAGTACTTAGTTGACGTTTGTGGGTTGATGTGATGATGATAATAAGGTTCCTAAGGTTGTTGCAAGAACCAGCGATATACTGAAGCAATGGGCAATAGAATTATTCTGTGATGTAAGGAACTATAATGTAATTTGTCCTACCATTGCACGAACTGATGATGATAATATATAAACATACCATGTGCGCACAATATATTTAAAATAATTTATAAAATATTTCATTTATTTCTAGAAAAGATACACTAATAATATAAGTGTAAGAAAGTGTAAGTGAGCACTCGCTCACTTATAAATATACTCACTTATATATGAGCATGAAGAAGTAACAAACATTTGTATTCATGTACTCGTACGTTTGTTAGTTCTTCACGCTAGCTGTAATGGCTCGACGAATTTGAGTGAAATTCGGAATGGACACAGCTTATATTCTGGATAAACGCATAGAATTTTTATTCCGATAGTGCGTTCCTGTGAAATGACTGTTCAACTTAACATGATCAAAGCTGCAGACAGAATCAAACAAAAGGTGCAAATAAACAATAGGTGTAAATAAGAATTCGACTGAAAAGGTTTCCAAAAAATTTTGATAATTAATGTTAACGAATATGTTTCAAATCTGGGCAGCATATTAATGATTCAATACTCAAAGTAATGATACCTATAGTAATTGTGATATAATAGAATTTAATTAACGTTATTATATGCGATTTTATTTATAATTATAATATGTTAACGTAGGCGAGTACATTTCGGAAACGCTACACTGCAAATCATTCGCCGCCGTAGAATTCTGTAGATATGTATGTCTAGGCCGGGGACTTCCTGCTGCCAAGGACAGCCAGGCGAAACCGAGTGAAATAGAGCCGGCGGCTTTTGTATATCTCTAGTTTTATTTCAATTATTTTTACGGATGATTTAAAATTTTATTGTTGTAAGGGAAAAAATGAGAAGTGTTGCAAAAGGTTTTCCTTGACGCGTTTTTAGATTTGAAACGTGAGTTACCATTCATACAATTCTACAAATACTGTATTTATTATACTTCTTATTACGTGCATTCAACTGTTATTAACAACGACGATGCGGAAAAACTCTTTTTGTTGACAAAAATAACGCCAGAGTAATTTTGGTGCGCTAGACTTCACCTAGACTTTATCATGTCGACTCGAGTTGGGTCTAACATTGAAGTCACGTATAAGTATCTGTATTGTGGTAGTAGTGTGGTAATAAGGGATACATCTCTAAGTCAATCTCTAGTGAATAATTTTAGTGTGTGATTCTATAAATATGTTCGTTCGACATAGAGAATACTCTTGAAACGCTTTAGTTCAAATTAAGCTTCACGCTACGACTTATTAGATATTACATCAATACGATACATCTTAGTTACGTAATGTAGACAAAGGTGCTATACTGGTAAGATACACTCAGACTGTATCTCAAGAAGATAGGTAGAAAGTATAGGCCGCCACAGACAAAGTTATGTATACAAGACATAATATATGTCTTTTGATACATTACTGTCCATGTTAGTGCATGTTAGTCCATGTTAGTGCTTTCATTGTGTGGGGTGGTACTTAGGTACTGTTCATATATAGAGGTAAAATAAAACAGATCTAGTGTAAACAAAAAACTTAATTTTACATTAAAAATTAATATCGTCATATTTTTTTTTT